>DWNE01009963.1:0-10596 GCA_018249875.1 Cecropterus toxeus
GAGGTGGAAGGGTGTGGTTGCCGGCTCACTTTTATATGAGGCGACCATCTCAGTCTTCGGGAGTAGCAACGCATCTGTAGTCGACTTCAGATAGAACCCCTGTTCTATATGAAGTTGCATACATATGTCCATGGGAGGCAGTAACCACTTACCAGGTGGGCTCGCTCGTTTGCTACTTTATATTTATAAAAAAATGATAAGATCAGAATCTCAGCGGTTGGCCACGGATAAGGTAGATCAGTGGTATCTCCGTAATTTGACCACGATTGACTTAACCGCCTTGTTTTGTTCAATCTTTTATAGAATTATGGTTATAAATTAAATTTAGCAGGTTTTGGAAAGTCACGGGAAATTGTGTTCAAATGGCTAACCTTGCGTAGACCTTAAAGTTACCGACCACAGCTCAACTAGCGAAGCGTTCGTTGCGGTGTACCGAGATGACGTGATAAATTAGACACTCTCGCCCAAGAAATTGCTTGAAAAGTGATAAATGGTGGATACCAACGGTGTAGTACTTTCGTTATAATTACTTAAATAACTGAAGATAACTACATTGTATATAGTTATTATTTATGAGTAGAATTTTGTTAAAAGCCATTTAGTTATAAATGTAAGAGAAAATTATTCGTTTAAAAAATATCCTTAATATTATTACCTCCTGAGCAAATCGAAGTAGTTTCCTCAGTTTAAGTTAAAATACGGAAACACTGTAATCCGCACATATTTAATTTTTTTAAGGGTTAAAAATCAGAAAAACTGCATCTAACCGCCAAACCGTCAGATATACAGAATTTGTACTTTTTCGTGATTTCATTGAAGTCGGTCGCATTGTCAAAAATTTTGTAACGTTACTCTTTTTCAATTACTAATTACCTTTTGAAATATGGTTCAGATTATATTCACTGAATTGGCATTCTTTGTTTTCAGTTTTGTGTTCATTTCAAGATCTATTGGAACATCTGCTTTGTTACAAGGTTTTGAATAAGCAAATTCTATTTTTAACATTCTGAATATCGTAGAATTAGCTTGTGTGTTTCAGATTGACTTGATTGATTGTAGACAAATAAAACTATTTTTGATTATTTTTAAATCTTTATTTTGAACTAAATGTCGACAGTAGTTAATTAAGCTACTAAGTTAGTTTAACATGCGAGTACACTCAGAAATAGAAAAAAGTGCATGTAGATTCTCCTAAAATTATAAAATATTATACTGGACATTATAAATTTTGTTTGACAACACTAAGTTGCATAATTATACTATTCTCTGTGGGTTAAATTCTGGCTCATAAATCCGGCAATATTTAATGATCTCTTTGTAACCTGGAACCAACATTGTTGAGTTTGTCAATCTTTCCCGTTGACTGGTAACATGTTATTTAGCTTACCTCCTATATGTAGGTTATGTGTGTTTACTGAACCGTTGAATCTGACCGATTTAGCGCTCCGATGCTTCTTCACATAGCTCTGAATCGCCTAACGATGTCATTTGAACTACATGTAAGCTCCTTTCAATTCACGCTCGGAACATTCGATTCTGAGAAACCTTTATTACTCTAGACTCTAGAGAAAAGTGTATTTGATTGTAGATTTTCTCTTCAAAGGTTCTTTGTGTTGACAGCTTTGTCTATGCTTAACGCTCTGTTAAACTTCGCGCTTACGATTTTTTATATTTATGTTATGTTGTGTTTAAGTGCATTATGCTGTGAATAAGTAACGAATTATTTTAATAGCTACATTTGATAATAAAAGATTGACATACAACTAGTAATTAGCTCTTCATAACATCCTGTTTTACAAACCCTAAGGCAATAGATTCATTAGTCTTAAAACAGCTCTCCCCCTTACTAATAAATTGTGGCTGTTAACATTTAATGGACGAAATCGTCATTTTCTCTGTTTATTGCTTTACTGGCATTGGAATTATTTAGGGCGAGGTTAATTAAGTACATCTTCTGTGTTGGTTCCTGTCTGTATTTATACATAACGTATGTTGTATACACTTAGCCAACATACCTTATTATAATATTATAAATGTTGTACAATAAACTAGATTATTCCATCCCCTTCAGTCACGACTGCCACCCTAATGAGTATCAAATATGTTAATCCATAAACTATCTTCGAGCTAAATTTCGGCGAAATTAGCTCAAAACTTTTTCCTTGAAAGGGTAATAGTTTGTCTTTGTTTATTAACCATCCTCACAAACTTTCCCATTTATAATATCAGTAAGGTTGAAGTGAATATTGTTAAATTTTCAATTCAGTTTTGTTTAACAACTGATCCAAGAATTCCCATTTTCTCAGTTCAATCTAAAATCTTGAGCAAAGAAAGCTAAAATACATACCTATTATTATTATGCTTATTAACGTTATGCATTCTTGCTACCTTGATTATGATTTCGATTTAGATAAGAAAACTTGAATAGGATTTTCTGTGTTTGTTTCTTTTATATTATTGCTTATGCATACACCTAGAGAGTTAAATAACCATCAACTTGAGTTATTTTAAATTTAATATATTGTGACAAATCAAAAAAAAATCAACAAAGATATTTAAACGTATATAATAAAATCACTAGCTTTTTTCCGCTATTCCTGCTTTGGTAATGAGTATCTCATGTCTAAATCCAGATCCATAAACTAGCTGTATGCCAAATTTCAGCGAAACTTGTGCAGTAGTTTATATAAAAAGAGTAACAAACACCAACACATCCTCACATACTTTTGCCTTTATAATAAGAAATTATTGAAAAGCATCTACATAATACTTTTGTTTTGTAGTTTATGGTTTAAGAGCCAATTTTGGGCTATCAATGGATGAATAAAGCAACCTTGTTGCTTAGACTTTTTTGTTGTTACTATTTTAGTTGATACTAAAACAGAGCTAGGACTTTCGCATTCATATTGAGATTTCTTGGTACAGCCCGATTTATACCAGGGTCGTTCAACCGCTGTACAACTGAAGTTGAATTGCCATAGCCGATCGCTAAGATAGCGCTTCTAAATTGAGATTCCTTGTCGTCCCTAAGTGTATACCTACATGAAACTGCTAACATTGATTAGGTAATAAATAATTAATAACTAATGAAAATCTGACTTAAATAAAACAATAATCTTCCTAATATTATAAATGCAAAAGTTTGTGACAATGGATGTGTTTTTCTTAATTTTCCACGCAAAACTACAGGTCTCATTTCGCTGAAATTTTGGCGAACAATTAATTCATGACGAGTTAATAAATGGGATTCACATTACTATGGTAAACGTGACCGAATACACTTATATCCTATAATCTTAAGTTACAATTCTCGTATGTATGGCACTTTACGTAACCTGTTTATAAACTGTCTTTTCAATTTTTCATCTGTATCTGTGTTATATATATTAATTATTATGCTTTTTTGACCACTTGATATATTTTTTTTTAATCTCGGATTTTTCTTTTACTTTGCTCGTTGCGTTTCATATTTGTTATTTTGACCTCTAAACCAAAATCTTTTGAGTTGATTGTATTATTGGCTTCTAATTGGTAATGTCATTTTTAAATGTAAAGGTCATTGAAAAAATGATATTAAAATTGAAAAACATGAAAAACAAGATTCTATAACATTATTAAATTTATTTAAAAAAAATGATAAGATAATTGTACAATAAAATTGTCTTCCTGTATTTAAAATAAAATCTCAACGCTAAACTGAACTGCATATGCATGTCGTTTGTGCATTTTCCTCTGAAGTGAAGTATCTCGAGTAGTTTACTTTTTTACGCTTTGTCGGGCGCTGACCTCTTTTTAATGAAGTGCAAAATCTACTTCCAATGTGAGGGGAACTTCATTTATGAAGAGAATTTCAATATTCCATTTTATTATCGTTTTTTAGAAAAGTTTTAGTGAAACAAATGTATTTTCTCTGTTTTTTTTTAGTACTCCTAGTTTTGATGATTATCCAACAAAGTGAAGAATACAAAGTGCAGTCTTGTAAAAAATAAACGTTATATTTATATGAAATCAAAATACACACAGAATTATAACTGACGTAAACAAAACTTTTAAAGCCGTTAAATCAAGTTTTATAGGAATGAAATGAAAGTAAAATTTGCAAACTTTTCCACAACGTTGAACAATATTCGTGATTGTGTTTATGACATTAAACTTCATTTTATGACATTAAACTTCATATTACAAATAACAGCAACTAATCTGAAAGTCATTAAATCAAATATTATAGCAATGAAATGAAAGAGAAATTTCCATACTATTCCACAATATGTTAAACAATATTCGAGATTGTTTGTATTCCAATATATTGATATTCAGATGCGATATCATTGACAGCTAGTAACACATCACTGTATGTATGCATCCTGCATATTTAATTAGGATCCTCGCACTGTGGGTCCATTTCTATATCACTTGTGTAAATATTTCAAACACGTTTAGCATCCACTAACATATTTAGTTTGTCCAATGTCCACTGTCCTACTGTTACTTTCCTACATTGTTAATTGCTGATTCGTATCAGAGTTCATGCTCTGGTTCCACCTTTGTTAAAATTATACCTGTAATATTATTATTACTTATGTTGTTTTTATTTTATGAAAAATCACGAGTGGTCAAAAATATTGTAATTTGATCGTTATAACTTTTAAAGGATTGCTTTGTACGTTGTCTATCTTAAAATATTATGTGGCAAGAATCGTTTATCTTTTTCATTTTTTAGATAATTCAAGGTCAATCTGTCTCCACCAATTTCTTAACACAATGTTAAAGTAACATGCCAATTAGATATTTTTTGTAACTAGTCTGTGTTCAGATGTTACTTAAAATGACACTAATAGTCATATCAAGGTAAATTAGGTACAGCAGAGGTGATGAACATATATTGTAGGTGAAAAATATAACTTCGAAAACACGTAATCACAGCGGATTACCGAACACATGAGAGTTTCTCGTACTTTAAATTCTACGCCCGCACAAAGATGCTACGCTGAGCCATTAGGTCCTTGCAAATCATGCTGACAGGGCTTCAGCTGAAATTCAACCTTACGGCTTCAATGCAACCAAGCAAAATTCCAAGTAATATTACCTTTTGGTATTCAAACTAGGTACAAGTAACTTAAATATCCTTTTTAAAAGCAACGCTAGATGCTCGGAATGTTGGGTCCCTGTGGAAAGTTGACCTTTAATATTAACGAAACCCCTAAAGTTTTAAATGGTTACATTCACCAACTAATTAAAACTATAGTTAGGACTTAGAACTTTAGATGTAAAAGAGTTTTGGGTGTGTAATTAAAACATGTATTTTTAGTGGCGGTAGTAAAAAACTTGTAATAGTATTAGACTCTTGCCTGAGGTCGGCTATAGATGAATTGCTATCTTTGAGTACCGTGTGAATGTGGATTATATGTGTAGCATTACCATTCCCTTCACACCATAACTTAGCTGCACTTGAGGCTCATATTAAAAAAGAAATGGTAGTTATGCAACCACAGCTGAACCACTTCCTTCTTTGCCTTTCTTTTTATTTAGTACATACGTCATATTAGGCCAACAACTTTAGGACTATGTAGTTATTTTCTTAGTTCATGATCATTTGTTCGTGACTTGTTGGTAGTCCTTGGAATATATTCGGAGATTCTTTAATGAAAAATACGATATCATTCTCTAAAATATACATTTAACCAATAAAGGGTCAGTTATGATAATTCGTGACATCTTGGTTGTCATTTGTATTCCAAGGATACTTATTGCAAAATACCAGATCACTATCTAAAACTCGAAACGAAACAAGAGTCACTTTATTAATAAGATCCAAAACAAACGGGTAGTTAGGAAAGCGATTGTTGTTCTAACACCTCCGTTATAATTCCTTGTTATGTACGCTGAAGGAATATTAGTGTATTTGTTTCACGGACCACTTATAAACGATTCGGCTCCTGAGCGAGACTGTGATGCTATTTTCGTTTTAAATCTAGTTACTTTCTCTATTATTCTGAAATGAATAGGAATCCTAGTTCTTACTTATATTTTTATGTTTTCACATGTATTTTATGAAATTCTATTTAGCCACTTAAAGCTATCAGTTCTTTTCTTACTAGTTGTCTTGTTTTTCTTACTTTGTAGTTGATTGTTGATTGATTGAAATGGACTACAAGTCAGCTTACGAATTTTTTAACTAATGTCATTTCTTGCTTATAAGTAAAATCAACTTCTATTTGCGACTTTCTTAACCAGTCAGTTCAGTTCTTATCAAGTCACGTATTGCTATCGCTTAACGCTAATCCTTTGAGTGTAAAGCAATCGTCTTTTGTCGATTTGGCCCGGCCCGAAGTGGGTTGCAAGCCGATCGGAGGTCCGAGAAACTTCCTGATATGAAACGTGCGAAACGGTATCGGCTTTCCAATCCGCTTTGCTCTGCGTTTATTTGGCTTTCCATACAATTACTATTAATATATAACTTACAGTTTACTATTTACTTCATTCAACTTAATATTAAGGTTTATAGAATGGTAAAACAAAATCTCTATCTAAAATATTATAACAGTGTAAAAGTAAAAACAAATTAGTTTTTTTTTTTTTTTTATTAGATTGAAGTAGCAAACAAGTCTGCAGTCCACCTGATGGTAAGTGGTAAATGCCGCCCATGGACATCTGTAAGCAACTTCATATAGAACAGGGATTCTATCTGAAGTCGATCACAGATGCGTTGCTACTCCCTAGGACTAAGACGGTTGCCTCATATATAAGTGAGCTTGATAGTAACGCTTTGATTCCGTATTGCACGCAAATCTGAATTTTCGAAGTTATGAGTGTATTAGAAAATATTGTCATATTATTTTATTATTCTCTAACTTGAAGAAAATGTACACGTTTGAGAGAAGTTTAAAAAAATGATCGGCATCAAGCCAGCGGGTGGCCTTATCCTACTTATTCTAAGAGAAGACTTGTTCCCAGCAGTTGGAAAGGTATGGTTTAATGATGATACCGCTGTGTTTTTAATGAAAGGTAAAATAAGTGTGACGTTTCAACTTAGTTCTGAATGAAAGCGACTTATCAGTTATTGTCAGGGAGACTCTAGGCTCAGTTAGACGTTTGGTTAAATTACACTTTAACCACTTTTTGGAAGTGAATATTTCTTTAGGCGCCTTGAGCACTTTTTGGATAAAAAACCGTGGAACTCTTGTCACAGAACGTACCTCCCTTGTACCTTCATGGGGTATTTTTTTAATTTTTTACATCCATGGGCAATTCTCATTCCTGCCTTTTTAAATATGAGTACCACGATCTGCACAATATGTTCCGTCATATCGTGCTTACAGTCGCACATTTCAGCTCTAATGATGATAAAGTTAATTCCGATTTCACGTCCGCGTGTCAGAAAAGTTAATATTTGAAAAATTCCTCACAATGTGAATTTCTGAACATTTGCGCATAGGGGTTCATAGCATTGGGCCTTTGTCACACATCGGGGTCACAGCTTGTCCTCATTCCACCCGCTTTTATTCACGGATACTCAATTCGTTTGTTTTCAAAGTTAGTCTGCTCACACACGAAGAATTATCCGACAACACCATTAAAAGTTTCAAAATGCCATTAGACATGGTAAAGGTTAATTTTTGCTGTACCTGACGACATTTGTACGTGACGCTACTGGATTCGGGTTGCGAGGGTCGCCTTGAAAGCCTTGTATACCATACTAAGCTATATTAGAAGCTATAGTGTCTGACTTGACGTTAGCTGAAGGCTTCGTAACACTGTATCACAGTAGGATTTTCTCCTGTGTCGTGTGTGTTTCACCTAGATCCAGAACAGAAATCTAATCTCATCATTCACATTTCTGTCTCGCCGGAGATCGAACCCAAGACCCACTGCGTGTCAGACCGGTATGGTGACCGCTCTACCACACGGGTCGTCAAATTACACTGCAATATCTATTGTTGTTACAGTTTCATAATAAGTCCATTTCTAGGCTATCAGTTTCACATAGTAACTTAGAAGTTTCTTTAAGTCTGTTAATACAATAAGCGTATTCTTTCTAAGATTTACGACTTTGTTGTTTCTTTCAATTGAATTACGAGCTATAACTTGCTGGTAAGTGGCTTAGACCAGTTTCACAAGTAATGAATAAACGACGACCAGATAATTATCAGATTTTTATATTATAACCAATTATGTCATTAAGTATTAGGAAGGTTTTCATAATTATCATGATTTTGGGAATGATGAAACGACCGTATAATAATTATATTACTTCAAATTTTGTCGATGAAACTTGGATGACGTGAACGTATTCGATAGGACCAATTTACTTCCTTTTCTTTTTATGACAACCTAACAAATCGTACAGTACGTACCTAAAAAAAATAATTCCAGGCGTTCAAGACCGCAGTACTCATTTAAACACTTATGAACAAAACAAAAACAAAAAAGAAAAAAGGTAAATAAAAGAAAAAACAAAAGAGAGAGAATGAAAAAAGAAAAAAAAGTGTATAGAACATTAAGTATGCAAACTAGGGAACTCGTTAACGCAGTTCCCGCTATGCAGAATGTTTGTACCTTTTTCGAAGAACTGCATGTAATTTAATTAACTATATTTCTATGGTAAAGGATAACGTCGTAGGGAGATCTATGTAACTTTCTTTCACTTATTTATAATATTAAAGTATCAAATGAGCATGATTTCCACCTTGATGATTAGTGGGTGCTGCCATTCATGAACTTATGTAATTAACCTCAGATAAGATCGGAGTTTGACCTGAGGTTGGCTACATATGCCTTCCTACTCCTAGGGTCTGGTTCCAACGCCTCAGATAAGTACGTCTCCCTTGACACACCCTTCAGATCTACACACAACACCTTAGCACTACCGTTATTAGGCAGGAACACCACTTGGCGCTTCCGGTGTCGAACCAGAAAGGATTCTACCAACGTCTTCAAATTTTCCTAGAAGGACGCGTGGCTTTTATCAACACTTACTTGTCATGTTAGTCCTGTCTCCTTTGTTGTGAGCTAACATCTGAGGACCATGCCCCGACTTCGGAGGCAAAACGTCACACCGTTTCTGCCTAAACAGCAGACCACATGAGTATTAAGCACCGTAGTCTGAAGGGTGTAGTAAAAGTGGCATCCTATCTGTGTCATTGCATATTGGTCTTCCGGTATAGCAATTCATCTACGGCCAACCTCAGGTGATCTAATCTTATCTGGGGTTGATTACGAATGTCCAGTGGCTACTTACCGTCAATAAAAACCGTCTGTTACAATAGAATATAATATTAAAGAACTTTTATAATATTAAATCCCATAATTCTTAAACAAGAAAAATGCGGCGTGACGGTACAAACATAACTTGGGAAGCCCTGTAAGTAACGTTAGAAAATAATCCGTGAAGTTTGTTTACATCGGAAATGGCGTGCTGTATGATTGCACAATGACAGGTAACTGTACTATTTGAAAAGACAATTTAATATACTGGTATGAATCTGGTATAATACATATAAATATATAACGCTATAAAGTTAGACGCTAGAAAAATACTCCTTAACCAACAATTTATTTCCAATTCTTTTTTAATAATGACGTCTCCACCAAAAGTTAATCATCGCTACTCTTCTCTCCTCCCCACACCTCACCTCCTATTGCTAATCGCTCGTCGTTTTACCTGAGAAGATTAAAAACAATTTGATACTAAATATAACAAAATTCTTAACGAAACTTCATGGTCTATAGGTGTACTAATCAGATCTTGAAGTTGCACAATAAGAAAAGAAAGTCGTTCTTTATTAAAACAAGTAGATACTCTACACAATACTGAAATTATAATTTTTTAATGACAAGTAATGTGTCTGACTTGAAGGACCATCTTTTTTGCACTCAGTAGTTTGTGAAACCCATAAAACAGATTTCTAGAACTGTGTGTTACTGCATCTATAGAATTACTTATTACGTAACAGTTACATAATAGATATATGTACTTGTAACTTAGAATGACATCCATTCATATGTGTAGTTTAATAATAGCGTGCGTTATAACACGGTCGTGTTCGCCGGCATTTTATTGCTGATGACGGCTGACCTTATGACACTGAATCTTAGCAAATTGACAGTAGTCATCATTCATGTGGTACATGCTTCAATGATAAAAGTGGGTATTGAGCACAATGACAGTAAAATACATGTAATACGATATGCATGTAGATTAAGTAGGTCTTAAGTCTTGTCCCTGTAGTTCGGAATTTGAATAGGCCTACGGTACCTGCCGTAAGAGACGACAAAAATCCCCCGATTACTGAGATTGTGAGGGACAAAAGTGGAAGCTCAAGGATGATGATGCTTACCAGGATGGAGCCTGACGGATTAACGCGCTCAACGGACTCCGGTTGAGGTCTCAGAGTTCTTGCAGCGCCGAGGACGGCAGTTCCAACAATGTATAACAGATGGCGCAAAATACATAAAGGCAAGCATTACCACGATAACAATAATTTTTACGTGGCCCTATAGATGCCTCATTTAAAAAAAACGGTCAAGTGCGAGTCGGACTCGCGCACAAAGGGTTCCGCACCATTATCTACAATATTGAGCAAAAAACACGTTTAT
>DWNE01009964.1:0-10596 GCA_018249875.1 Cecropterus toxeus
TTATTTCGTTTCTCAATCACTCTTACAGTAACTGATCATAAGTTTTACACTGTATTCACACTTTTACATTCTATCCAAATTTACATGATAATTAATGAATGATGAATAGCCACAATAATTCTGCACAAAAGATATACATTTCACTTCAATTCTTTGTATAATATCTGAAGTAGGATAGTTGACTAAATTAACACATTTTCTGAGAATTGCTTTCATGATTCTTCTAGCCTTACCTAGATAAATCCTAAAACGAAAAGGACTTAACGCAAAATTTCAATTGAAGTAAATATTCTTAACTTTATTAACATTGTCCGTCGTCAAGCAAATTAAATAACTTTAATTTAACCCCACAAAATGCGAATACATTTTTGTAAATATTTTAGACTCGTGAAGGACTTAGAATACCATTTTTCATTTTCAAATGCAAATTTCGAGTTAAGTCTCTTTTATTTTCTACAGCTCTTTTTTCCAGTGTTTTAAATGTTGGGACGTTTAGTAATGACTTGCACAGTAATTTATTAATGTCCTGTCTCTAGTAATAACAAAAAATGTATGCCTATATTTAAAATAATTACTACATTATTATCGCAACTCCACCTGCTTCCTTCACGTGTATCACGATAATGGGTAATTCCATGTGATAATCCAAGTTATCTGCGCACCGAATTTCGAAATCTGACCAGTAGTTTTAGCGTCAAAGAGCAACAAACACGTCATCCTCATAAACTGTCCCATATTTAATATAGTAAGATATCTCTTCAGCTTTATATCTGTAGATAAGATATCTGCAGCTCATTTTACCCAATTCTAGTGAGACTATATATAAATCCAGGCCATTAACTGTCTGTAAGCCTCTTAACGAAATCAGACCAGTGGTTTTTGTGTAGAAGAGTAGCAAACATAAATGCTTTCTACACTCATAGCTCCACAGTAGGATTTTCTCCTGACACACAAAGACGAATACACAAACACCCAGACCCAGAATAGAAATGTAAACACTTACATCCTCACAAACTTTCGCATTTACAATATAGTAAGGTATGTACAGTTTTGTGGCGACCTCCCGCTCGTCAAGAGATGAAGATATAATAAAAAAAAAAGTTTTTTTTTTCATTTAGGATGAAAAAAAAAACAAAATTCATACGTGGGACTAGATTTAAGAAGTTATTCAGAGAACCATAAAAAGTTGACCTTGTCTTAAGTGTTAGGCCGAGATGTAAAGTTAGCGCAGTAGCTGGGCATCCGTTCGATGCCTTGTCTTCCGGCGATCCTCACGTTGTTGCAGCTCACTAGAGGGTTGATATTAGCGTTGTGCAGCTCCGAGACCTGGGTGGAGCAGGCTGCTGCCGGGTCCCCTGAACCCGTGAGGTAGCCCAACCTGGATGGAAGTGTAATACTAAGTAAGAGGAACAAATTGTCAGGGATTATACTAAGTATGAGGAACAAATCGTTACGGAAAATCTCAAAGTTATGTAAAGTCTAATAAAAAAAATTCACACTTCTACTTATACATCCAAGGGGTCCGTTAATTAATCACGTGACGTTTTTTTACCCTCCCCCCTCCGCTCCCCTCCCCTGTTTAGCTCCCCTTTATATACATACACCAAATGCATGTACTAACATCTTAGATGTAATATAAAGTTGTCATAGCATAAAGTAGTTGATGTATTTCAACATTGTATTCAGAGGTGGGCGTAAATAGTTGCATAACAGTGCAATACTATTGCTTGTGTTTACGAACATATCAAATGAATGTAAAATTATTTCTAATTGTTTTTATCAATAAATCTTCAAGTAAAAGTAACGAGGGTCTCACAAATGTGACCAGCTGTAAAAAGGACGGGGGGAGGGGTCAAAAACCCCGAATTTCCTTTGACGTAATTTATGGGTGCCTCTTTTTAAATATCATTAAATGCAAATTTTGCATTAAGCCACTTTACGCGATAGTAAATATATAAAATGTTTACCAGAACTCATTCCCAGGGTGTGCATTCCCATCCCACGGATACGTCAACACTAGCAGCTTGCCTTCGTGCTCGCCGGTCAGTTTAGCTGACGGTTCCCGATTTTCCAATTGAACGTTTATGCCACCTGAAAGTATTAAGATTAATTATTTTGTCTGGTCAAACCATTATAGTCTCACTTTTAGGCACGGGTCTTCTTATTTTTTAATAATATAAAGTAGCAAACGTATTATTATTATTACTCCCGAGGACTGAGATGGTCGCCTCATATAAAAGTGAGCCGGCAAACACACCCTTACACCTCACGCAAGAACTGCTTCACGCTAGAAATAGGTGTGGCGGTGGTACTTCCCCGGTTGGTTCTAGCACCTGGCCAGAATGGCAGTTTTAGGCCAGTATGTACCGCGTTGGCCAAATGCGACCTGATAGATACATATTACTTTTTTGTAAAGGAAGATATCCCTAGTATTGTCTTAGTATTACGATGACGTACGTACGTTAGTGACTTATGTGTAAAAAACACTAAAACTTTAAAGCATAAATTCGGCTACATTTCTAGTTTCGACCAAAACCGACCGTATTTGACATAATCGTTCAAAAAATACAAAATATGACTTTTATGTTCTAATTTCTTATCACTTTCGAATTCGTGGCATCTTACCTATTTCCATCTATACCCTGTACAAGTTAGCTTGATCTTTGTCGACGACGAGACGACGAGACGACAACACGAGACGACTTTGTTTGACGAGCTAGTGATGGAAAACTACTAATACTACTACTACTTAACACTACTATTAATTATATAACTTATTTTATCTAAGGTTTGTGTATTTAAAAAGTATTTAAATTCGATTAAAAATCATAATCAATTTGACTTGGTACGGTGGCTTACTGAAGGCCAAGTGGTCCAATACCTGCAGATAAGTGCAGCCATGCAAGCCAAGAGTTCACAAACGTATACTTCGACTGTGGCGAAAAGTTTGGCCAATTTTTAACCGAAACTGAAACCTAAACCTTGGCCGAAACCTAACCAAAACCGAAACTTAGCTGAAACCTACACTTTGATCGGACATTAGTTAAGGATATTAAATAGTATTACTTTTTGTACTCATACCTCTAGGATGCTGCTTATTTTCAAAGTACAGTTTCCTCGGCAGTTCCGTGTCACTGTAGATGTTGAATAGGTCTGTAAATAAAATCAAACAATATCACTTCAGTTTAAATTAATGTCAGAATACTCATGCCAAAGTTTATAATTTACTAAGACATTTTGGCTATTGAGTAGCTAATCCCCATTCTTAAAATCATTCATATAAAATACTAGAATACATTTACCAATTAATTTTTGTATATATGTACATTTTGTAAATTTTTTAAAATTAATTTTAAGGAATTGTAAATATGTTTAAAAATATTTATTGTTAATTGTAAAGAAATGACTTAGCTCAAAAAGGTAATACATTAACTATTTGTGCGTCAAATTTCAGGGAATAAACACACATACATTCTTACAAACTTTCGCATTTATGATAATGATTAGTAAAGTTATAAAAAATTAATAGCTATGTTCTTTTTAAACGCATGTAGAATTGCAGGGCATAGCTAGTCTCATGTAACTATTAAGAAATAATTTATCTGCAAAGTAACTTACCCAGGACACCCTGAGTCGGTCTCAGGTAAGCAAAGTTGACATCAGAGATATGGTTCAACATGTTAGTCTGCAGGAACGCGTAGATCCGTTCTAGGAAAGTCAGCATGAACATGTCTGTTTGGTGCAGAGATATCTTCCATACACCCAAGCCTGGAATACATGTATCTGTATTATTGTACTATAATATTAAATGCATTGTGTGTCAGTTACATTTTGAAGTCACAGAAGTGTGACTTTTGTATCTCGTATATCTTTATCGTCTTTAAATTAATTTATTTAATTTATTTCGTTATACCTACCAAATCAGATTGTCTTGCAAATAAAAAAAGAGGTCTTAATTAACAGCTTACAATGTCGACAATAACTCAATATGAAATGCTTGAATGAGTGACTGTAAAAAGGAATATTTTTATTTTATTCTGATAAATCACAGTTGCTAATCCAAATGTCTAAGTAAGAACTTTTTAAATGTTACAGGGTAAAATTATAGATTTAAGTTAAAATGCTGAAAAATTAATTTTGAATTGCATGTTTAATTTCTTAATAGTAAAATACTTGATTACACTGTCTATTCTATTTTTACTCCTTAATAGTGCCCACTCAACTATACTGACAACCGCATTTTTTCCATTTAACAATTACATTTGACTAGTACTAGGTAATAGACGTATGTAATACTTTGCCATAAGTCAATGAGTAGTAACAGATTAGACACCCATAAGCCCACTATACTGACGAACGTAAAATTTGGCCTCTCCTTGGCACACAATCAGACTTTAGCAGCATACACTGTATTATGAAACACTTATAGTACACTTCATTAAGAAGAAGTAATAAAATAGACTCATCAAAACCAACTTTATTGACGAACGCGTACTTCCCCCTCTCCTTGGCACGCCAAGTCAGTCTCTAGTAGCATACACTCACATTGTCGTCTGTCACATTTAGTCAAGGAGTAGTAAAAGTATAGACTCACCAAAGCCCACTATATTGACGAACGCGAACTTCCCTCTCTCCTTGGCACGCCAATCAGCCTCTAGTAGCATAGACTCGACCAGTATTAGCAGTCGCTTGTAATACACTTCGTTGTCGAATGTCTCGCAGTCGGGAGCTATGGAGAGCTTGATGAACCGCTCCTTGTATTGACGTTCAACATTCTTGTATTGTACGTTCATGGCGGCTATTTCTTCGTGCGTATAATTTCCCACCTACACAAAAAAAAAAATTAACAGCCGCGTGGCGAAGCACAGCATACCGGTTGTACGCGCAGTGGGTTCCGGGTTCGATCCCCGGCCAGACAGGCATCTGAATGATGAATTAAGATTTCTGTTTTGAGTCTGGGTGTTAGTGTATTTGTGTGTGTCCATAGCACCCACGACACAGGAGAAATGAACACGACCTTCAGTAATGAAGACACGACAATAAAGAAACAACTTGCCTGATAGAACTCCGTCCACAACTGCCGCCACATATGCCTATCGGGCGCTTCATTAGCATCATTCCTCACATACGTCTTATTCAATACATGTGCAAATCGAACCGGCGTTGCTTTCTCTCCATACCCATTTTCGGTTGTGTTCTGTGTGTCTGTGATTATTATGTCTTCATAGTCCATGCGGTTTAGACGTTCGAATCTTGGTCCGACTAGGCCTGGAAGTGAAATAACGATTGCTATTATATGAAATATACAAGAGATATAATTTACTTTAAGGAGGTCACGCTTTGAAAAAAACTTAGCATTTATCAATAAAATATACATACACATACACACGCTTTCTACACTCATAGCCCCACACTAGGATTTTCTCCTGTCTCGTGGGTGTCATGGACACACAAACACGAATACACAAACACCCAGATCCAGAAAAGAAATCTAGACTCATCATTCATATTTCTGTCTGGCCGGGAATTGAACCTGGGACCCACTGCGCGTCAGACCGGTATGGTGACCGCTCGGCCACGCGGGTCGTCATGTAAGTATTGGCGAAATAAAAGGAGTGTAGGGAAGGAGTAGAGGACAAGAACACTTGAAAAGGCTTTCCACATTCATAGGCCTACACTAGAAGTTTTGTCAGTGCTAAATTGAATATGAATCATTATGAAGGAAAATTTCGATTTACCTATGATAAGAGCATGTGGCTCAGCATCATCTTCCCTAACAACACCAGAGTTATGTCGACTGCCTTCGTTAATGCACTCCGTATACCCACTCACATACACAAAGGCCGATAGCTTCATCTCGTCGTAGCTGAGAACGTTTTCCAGGAGCAGAGGGCGCTGTTGTTGCTCTGTTCCCACCTCCTCCCAACCCTCCTCACTGAAATATATTTCATAACTACATGTGACCGTGTTTTCCTTATGCTTAGAAAAAGTAACGACATTGAATTGTAAGAGGGGGGTACTGTAGACTTTTAGGAAGGGGGGACTGGTTTAGATCTTATCAAACTATGGAGGCATTTCAGCATAATATTACGAGTCAAAATATATTAAAATGGAATTACATTACAGTGTCTTAGGTAAAATAAAGGATAAATTAAAACTTGATAATGGATAATCTTTCTAAAATCTTTTCATCATTATACAGTACAGAAGAAGTTGGTTACAGATGTCCACGGGCGGCAGTAATCAGTTACCATCAGGTGGACTGCATGCTCATTTGCTACTTCAATTTGTTAAAAAAAACTTGTACATAATTAAACATACTTACCCAACTTCTCCAGACAGAAGCTTGTAATGGTCTTCAGGATACATGAAGGCTACCGCGCGTTTTTTCATCAATCTGTCTATGAACTGTGGTAATGTCATGTCCTTGTAGAAGGCCTTCTCTATTGATGAGCCAAATTCTCTGCAAAAAAGTTAACAAAAATCCATGAGGCATTGAAATTTTCATGTCTTATTAGTTTTATCGAGTACATCTATTGGTTAACAATAGCAGAAGTGACCATTTAATTTAATGTGGTTGGTGATAAGCGCATAACTCATACAGTGAGAACAAAAGAGACCTAATTCAAAATTTTGGAAAATTGTATTAAATACTTGAAACTACTTTTTAACGCAGTTGTATCGTTCAGCAAATTAAAAAGAGACTATTTCATGCTAGATAAGGACAAACATAAATGTTATGAATATTTCAGAACTCTAAATTTTGTATTATGTCCCTTTTATTCTTAACATGAGATACTTCTCATGTTAAAAATAAAAGGAATGTGAGAATATTCATAACATTTATGTTTGCCTTATCTAGTATGAAAAAAAACATGATAGAGTAGTAGCAGTAACTACTACTCTCTCATGTTCTTTTTCAAGAAAAAAATTGTATGTTTCAAAAATCAATAAATTGATTTATTACTGTCCCACTGTTGGACACTAGTCTCCTTTTAGAATAAGAGTTTAAGTTAAAGCCCACTATGCTAGCCAGGTGGCTGGTAGACTTTACACACTTTTAGGAACTTTTTTAAGATCTCTTGAGTAATATGTTTCTTTTACCTTTCTTTAATGTAATCTTTGCGATCTGTTTATTAACAATTGTCTATAATAGTATATTTCCTAACGAGATTTTATTTCACCATAAAGCATGTCACAATCAATTTTTAATATAAAATCGTTTTAAATAAAAATAACTTCTTTTTTCAATATTGTTACAAATATCTATTGTTTGTTAATTATCTTACCGTTTATACACGAGAAAATGTGTCATGAATAGAAGTACCCTCTCATGTATAAGAGGGTAGGTGGACATTATATTGCTCTTCAGTCTATCTAGGGGTCTCTTTTTCTTTAACTTGTCCAATCTGAAAATATAAAATATTTTTTAAGAAAACATAAGTGGTAATGAAAAAAAAAAAAACAAAATGCTGGTCATGTTGGGCACAGTGACTTATTACAATACCTCTTTAGGGGAGGCCTATCTCCAACACCATGTCCCAGCTGTGGATATCAAAAGTCTTCTGGGTGGATGGATTCTATAATTTAGTCTATGTGAACGAAGTCATGGAAATATATTTTAAAAAAACATATGTAATAATAGTTGTTTTAAATTTGTTTTGTTTCGTATATCAACATAAAACCCAAAAGTGCTATTACATGTATGTGAGCATTTTATGCAGATTAGGGATAAGATAAATGTTCATCTAATGGTTTTTAAACATTCCAGCGTCTTTCCACAATAAATAGCCAGTACCATATACAAAGAGTATCGTAACTATTAACAGGAAAATATATATCATTAGTTTTATATGTAAATATTATTGTAATAGTATTGTATGTATTGTGTGATTTGTATATAAAATTTCCTTATTCACAATCAACAATACCTATTTCTCAATATTATATGATATACCCTCTGTGGTTTATGTCTGATGGTACCATTATAGGGGGAAGTCAATTGCTACTGTGTCAATGGCCTGGCCTACCAAAGGGCTAAGGGCAATGCCCAGGGGCCTTCAAGCTCAGGGGGTTTTTGGACTGTGACTTCCAAACTATAAATTGAAGTAGTGAACATTTCTCTCACATATGAATTATAAATAAATAAGTTTTAGTTGGTCCCTAGTTTATTTTTTGCCCCAGGGCCTTTGATTACGTAACCAGGTTAGATTGGCGTAGCTAGGTAGCTACCACCCCCTGCTGTGTTCAATGGTTTTGAAGAGTTTGACCATGGAATGATACTTAAATAATGAGTTTTGATTTAGTCATTAATTACTAATCTCCAGCTGACATCTAGTACAAATTCCACTGTATTTGGGATTGATGACAAATGTCCATGGGTAGCCACTGAACACTAGCCAGTGAACTAGCTGTCTCCCTTACCAAACCCTTCAGACAAAGGTGCGTGGTGCAGTGGTTCTTCCCACGACAAACCACAAAGAGTTCTAGCACCTTCAAATATATTTAATAAAAAATCATCTTATTATAGTTAATACATACCTTACAACTTGTATAGGAAAGTTAATTGGAAACGCCTTGCTCCTTTTCATTATATCATCTACATCATATGTTTCGTTAATAGGAGGCAAGTCTATGCATTGTTTTAACATATCATTTGTCTCTGTGTTCATCATTGGGTAACGCCATTCTTGTTTTGACCTACAACAAAGATAGATATAACAAATTAATACAGATAAATCTCTTTTTTTTTGCTGTAATAATGATGAGGCAGCCGGGCCACCTGATGGAAAGTAGTCACCATGAGCCTATGGTCATTTGCAACAACAGAGGTCTTTAATTTATCGACAGTTTTGAAGGAGACATCTTTTTGCACCCTTCTTAAAGAGCCCCATGTTATAACACTTCACGGAGACTTGAGACCTCACAACTTAAGAGGGAGCTCATTCTACATCTGACATGTTCTTATGATGGATAATGGATAGATGGACCTGAAGGATAAATCCAACCTCTTATTATAAAGCTGAAGTTCATTTGACCGCACTAATCTCGCACTAGCTCGAATTTTTTATTTGTGTTGAATAGTACATTTATTGAGGAAAACTATAGGCTATATAACATCACACTATGTTTGTTTTATTTGTTTTTTCTTATGTAGTAGTGGGTGGGCACCGCTAGTAATGCTTAAATGATAAACAAAATCATTGTCAGAAAACCTATATGCCAGTTTTATAAAGAGTTCCACAGATGTGAGTGAAATCAACCATTCATACTTGTCCACGCTGGACTGAAGTTGAAACCTCTCTTACACCAAGAAGTAACCAGTCTTCAGCAGTGGGATAATGGCTGAAGTGTTGGAAACAGCACCAACCTATTTTGGGCTTACAGCTGAGCACAGTGTATTATTAGCTATAGCCAGCTTCACAGTTATAACAAATATATATAGAAGGTAATACTTAAAATAAATATGTTATTATCAGTGTGTTGTTTGTGTAATTCATTGTCAATAAAGACTGCCGCGGTTAACATAAATATTGATAAAACCATGAGTATCACATATTTAACGACTGTGTAATACTAGGCTTAAATATGCTATTATAGTATACCATGATCATAATACGTGTACAAATTAAATATAATTACAGTATCATTGGCGGTTTCCAACGAAAATCTTGACTTACCAAACGTAGTCTCCTAATTCTCGTATAAATTCCATTTTTGAATATTTACTCTAAAAGCAGTAATTTAAGAATAAACTAAAATATATGATCACTGTCATGCAACCCAAATCAATCATCAACGTAATTTAACAATATTACTCGTCGATAAGCGGTCCAAACACCGGAAGAAAGTAATTTCGCTTGCATTTATAAACTTTTCACTTATCGCACATGAAAAAATACACTATTTCAGTAGTGAAAATTCAAGTATTCAAATTATGCATTGATTTATTCGACCATACTACCATTAATTGTAGTTAATTATGTTGTAAAACACTTGTCGTCGCTTTAAACAACTCGCAATTTTCGCGGAATGCCATTTTGTTATATGCTTGCTAGATTGTCAAAGTTATTGTTTGTTTGTCTGTATGTTTTGATAAGTCTACTTCTTTCTGTTTTCTAAATAGACTACGATATTTATCTTTATAACACTATGTAAACAATTATCATAAATTCATTCGCGTTTAAAATTACTTAAGTTAGATAATATATATTTAATTGCATGCACTAATTTGAAATTAAATGCGGATAAAAATTTTGTCCAGAATAATTTTCAAATTTGTAGTTTGTCGTTGATTAAGTAGTGCCATAGACAAGAATCATCTAGTGTTCTGTTTATTCAACAACACAAACGGTGTCATTGTTAATCGATATGAAATAGTTAATAGACATTAGAAAATCGATTTTTACCTTGTAAAATTTCGCTTTCTGTGTATTCTGACTTTTTACCATTTCCATTAGTCTCCGTGTTTTTCGATTAATCAATCTGATCAACCAACAGGTAATATAAAAATTTATGTTATGATTATGTATGAGAGATTAAAATGTTGATTAAAACGTTAACCGAGTATTTATAACATGACAATCCCTAAAATTG
>DWNE01009965.1:0-10595 GCA_018249875.1 Cecropterus toxeus
GGATAATCTATAGCCTATGTTATTTATGAATAATGTAGCTTTCTATTGGTGAAAGTATTTTCAAAATCGGTTCAGTAGATACAAAGATTAGCGCCTACAAACTTACAAACTTACAAACTTTACCTGTTTATAATATTAGTATAGAAAAACATAACCCACCAAAGAAAAAATATTATTTTTCCAAAATTATATAACACTATGAGAAAACTTACAAGAACATAGAACAAATTTTCTTTTCTCCGCTATTTTCCCTTGTCGAGAGATTAGGGCGTCCATTAGCGACAAAGGGCAGGTGTTGCGAGTGTGGCGTAAGCTTTATTAATCTCCGGAGCTTCGCACTTTTGTGGACTCAGCATTGACGGACAAAGCCTCAGTAATCTTCAGACGTGATATTAAATGTCGAGAAAATACGATGTAAGGAGATAATGTGGGCGCTGATTATTTTATAAGTTGAGTGGTGAACGAGTATGTTAAAGATCTGTCGCAAAAAATTGCTCTGTCTGAATATCGAAACTAATATATTCGCCTTGACGCAATGCACAGAACACAGATAGACACACACACGCTCACGAACGCCCGCATGCAAGATACACGGACGCATGCACGCACGCGCGCAGATACACGGATGCGCGCACGCACGCGCGCATATACACGAACGCACGTACGCGCGTAGATACACGGACGCACGCACGCACGCGCGCAGATACACGGACGCACGCACGCATGCACGTAACTACGCACACAAGCAATCACGCATGCACACGCACACATAGACGCACACTTGTACCTACCACTTTCGCGCATACAACATTTTCAGGCTGTACAGAATTTCAACGTTTACGTCTATTGCTGCAGTTGACCTACAGTAAAAGCAAAGTTAGTGGTATTTTTACTATTGTATTAGTTTATTGTTATCTTTTATTATGTACCGAATAAATAATTTAATTTGTGTCCTCGGGAGAAGCAACGCATCTTTCACTTCAGATAATCTGATAAAACCCCTGTTCTATATCAAGCTGCATACAGATGTCCTTAGGTGGTAAAGGTAATGGCCACTTGCCATCTGATGGATTGCATGCTCGTTTGCTACTCCCATTATAAAAAACGTAATTTTAAAATCTGTATTCCCGTTTTATACAATTAATCATCAATAGATACAGTATACATTCTGCTAACAAAAAACCACTTGTAAACCCAGACGAAACTACATTGGGTACACAACTGGAATTAAATAATCCGAGTGTCTAGTTTTATGCACCCACGGCTCTATTATGCGGGCCAGTTTGTTTAAAATGAGGTAAATTATAGGATTGAATGCGGGGTGGAATAATGACGCCTATCCGCCTGCTCTTTCGTACAAAACATCATCTTAGTTAACGAAAATATTGTGTAGATATGACTCATGGCGTTAATTATATTTAATACTGTTAAATAATGCCTAGTAATCCACTATATGATTTTCAGGGTGAGAAGTTCACAGTTAATCTTTAACTAGATTTATATAAAGAGCTGAACATTTACTCGATCTGAAAATTCCTGTGTAAGAATGTAACTCAAAAATGGCTTCTATCCATCAATTACGATACAACTGAAAATCTATTAGCAGTTCTAACAAAAGTTAAAAATCCATTTATTTATACGCAGACTTACACGCACGCACATCTTCATATACATTTACAAATTCACATACACACACACCAGCACGCACGCACACACACACGCAAAATTAAATTAAGGATTTTTGTAATACTAATTATATACATAATTATAGTTTAACCTGTTTAAATATTTATACCTCTAAAATTATCTTTAGTGTTCACTGCTCTGCGGTGAGGGCCTGGAGATCTGTCATACAGGCTGTCCTAGTACGGACTCCAGCCTCTCACAAATACTTAAGATTGACCGTGTACCTGTACATACATGTTCATGACTGTGTATATTATATGTCATGATGATGTAAACGATATAACATATTTTTGTGAAGAGGAAATAAAGAATTATTATTATTATTACATTATTATTATATTTTAGGGTTCTGTACCCAAAAGTTAAAAACTATTATTACTAAGACTTCGCTGTTCGTCTGCCCGTCTGTTGGCACCAGGCTGCATATAAGAAAACATCGGTCCAAAGATTATATATTTCTCATGAGACATATTTAATTGTAGGTAGATAACATTATCACCTTCAATGACAAACTTTAATACTATAAATAAATAGGTATAGTACAATCTAGTTCGGTGAAATTCAATCAGTGTGCAATTAAGAGTGTTTTTATCTGTGTGTGTGTGTGTGTGTATATGCGCAAACAAGTGTAAACTATGAAAACGGACTTTTCTTAACATACAGGTTTCATTAATAATGTGTAATTTTATAGACATGGTTACTAACCCTTCATTTCCATGAACAACAATCAAATTAATCTAAAACAAAAACCACCGACGTATAAAACTTAAGTAGCTAGAAGATCCACATAAAACGAACGCTATTATTTCCGCTGAGTTACGGAAAACAAAAATAAACATAAGAGTAGGTAAGGAATAAAAGAAAAGCTGAAGTGGGACGAGCATCCGGGAATAGGAACCAAGAGGCAAGACGGGGTAGGGGTTGGGGGTCACAGGGGGTCGGGTAGGGGGTCGTTTGAGCTAACCTCGCGGGAGTTGCACGTCCCTGCTTTGGGGTCTCTTTTGTTTATCGTCGTGTTACTTATTCACTCTGATAATGTATGCTGGTTTTGAATTTATTCTTGTACGGTATTGGTTGATTGTTACTACAATTAGATAATGATTATGTTGTAATAGCTTAAGTTTATAATTTTTTTAACGTTATCATATCAAAGAGCTTAGGTTAAACGCCTCTTGGAAATCATTCTTTATTTTAGATAGAACACTTGATAGACTTCGGACCAGATAGACTTCAGATAAAATCACCGATAAACATTTAGTACTTTCCCGACTGCGTCAGAAAGAGGGTAATGGGTTTTTAATACATATCCATGAGTGGGCATGACCACTTACTTTCAAGTAGACTGCATTCTTGTTTACTATTTTTTAATAAAAAAAAATGAGCAGTCTTTAAGGTGATCTCAAAAATATTATTCCGCCTTCATGGCCATACGAAACTCTTTACCATACCTATGTTTTATTAATTAACATATAATAATTAAACAACACTGTCAAATTATATTACGCTTTTATTATATGTTTCTTTGCTGTTTTTTATTTACAAAAAAAAAAAACAATTAGTTCCACTTTCTATCGTTCTAAATTTTCTAATCTAGATTGAAAACAGATGTGACGAGCATTTGTTTCCAATTGTCTCACGTTTTTAAACCACCCCACGTATACGTTACCTAATTGTTAATTTACAACGAAATTTTTAATAGTTTATGAAACAAAAAAGCTTCAAAGAGAAACGCCGCTACTTCGTCACGGAAGCTTTAGGTATTTTTGGGTGTTGATTCAGTTTTTTATAATATCAAATGAGCATGCAGTTAACCAGAAGATAAGTGATCACTGCCACCCAGGCACATTTGTAATCAACCCCAGATGAGATCAATATCTTGCCTGAGGTTCACTACAGATGCGTTGCCACCCTTGAGGACTCAGAATGCCTCGGAAAAGTATGTCTCTCTTACCACACCCATCAGACTAGAACACAGCACTTGGTTGCCGGCTCACTTTTATATGAGGCGACCATCTCGGTCCTCGGGAATAGCAACGCATCTGTGATAGACTTCATATAGAACCCCAGTTCTATTAGAAGTTGCTTATAAATGTCCATGGGCGGCAGTAACCACTTACCATCAGGTGGACTGCTTGCTCGTTTGCTACTTCATATTTACATTATATATATGAGGCAGAACCTCGTAGAGTTCTATCATCATTAAATTTTATTAATTATCGTTTCATTGAAATTTTTTAAGTATTGTTTAGGAGTAATCCCATCATTTAACAAAGTCAGACAGTCGACATACATATGTAAATCTATAGAAATCTGTATTTTTAGTGATGAAAGAGCTTAGTTCTCTAAGTTCTATTAAAGAGACTCGATTCATTTCTACTGGCTAATGAATTTACTAGTCCTTTAAGTTTTCAGGCTAGATTAGCCGAATCGATAATTTAAGCTTAAACTTATATATGAGGCGACCGTCTTAGTCCTCAGGAGTAGAAACGTATGATCGACTTCAGATAGAACCAATGTTCTATGTGAAGTGTCTTACAGTTGTCCACGGGCGGCAGCGATCACTTACCATCAGGTGGACTGCATGCTCGTTTGCTACTTCATTCTTATAAAAAAGTAACCTACACGTCTAAATGAAATCTAAACAAAAGACTAGAGAGTTAGATTAGAATTGAGTCTATTTCTTTTTTTCTTAACCTTCAAAGATGGAGATTCTTTTATCTTTATCTATATCTTACCGCTATCATAATTATAGAACAGCTTTCTTGTCTGCTTTACGTGACAATAGATACAAAAACCGTAAATATGGATGTAAAAAATGGAGCGTAAAGTAATTCCCTGCTATAATCCAAAATAGGCGTAGCGGTAATGCCGCGTTGGGCAAATGCCCGAGTTCTATCACATTACCTGCATCTGAACGTAAAATAGATGGGTGCACTTAATCCATCATCCTAATACTAGTGAACCGCCTGAAATGCAGTTTACAAGGTGGTTGAGCTACAGTTCTTTTTCAACTCCAGTACCACTGTGACTCTTATCTACTGAATAGTACAAGACTCGTGCAATTTTCAAACTTCTATTCTACTTTGAGTTCATTTGCGAATGAGCGTCAAGGACCACTACACAGGCGGACTGCATGTTTATTTGTTTTATAACTTTCATAAAAATCAAAATCTTTCCCTTCCGATTTGATACAGATTACGTCATCAGTCGTTCAAGCCATAACACGTGCGGGACGGCGTTCGACCACACCGCACCGCTAATTTGATCGTTGGGGGGCAATAACAATGTCCCCTCCTTGACTTGTCTTTTGAGTGCTTACGTTTGATTGTTTGCTCTTGAATAATGAGGGCCGAGGTTCGAATTTGCGTTTGTAATTGTGGGATGATCGTGTAAGTATACTTATTTATGTATACCTACGTGTATATAATTGGAGTGTTGGTAGCATTGTGGCGAATGTCGGTCTCTGCGAGTCTGGGGTCTTGTCTCAATTTTTCAAAAGTATTTGTATTTGGGAAGTTTTATAGTTCTTAACACTTATTTTTATTCTACAATTGTATTCGATAAAAAAAAACCCTTGTAACTCTGTAAAACTTGAAATAAATATATCTTTGATTTTTTCTGAATGTCGTATAAGATGACTAGTAGGTATATTCCCACGGCTTCGCCCATATCGGCCGCGTAAACCAGGGCAAAGATTATCATAATTATGTGTTAATTTAAGTTACAAAATATCTTTGTGCTTCCACCCAAATCCGTCCAATGGTTTTACTGGTAAGAAACAAACATTTATCCATTCTTCTCCTATTTACAGGCCCATTTTTTTAAATTATATACCCTATGTCACTCTTCAAACTGACACGATTCCAGTGATTTGTCATATTATCACAATATGTCCGTTTAGGCTAGCGCGTGCCAAAGAAATGGACGTACATACATACAAAAATACATACGCTCAAAAATCATTGCCCTCCTCATGTAATACCTATACCTACTTACATGTAAATTTTCACCTTTTTTAAATTAGTAAAATTACTATTATAAGTAAATAATAACAAAATATACTTCCAAAAATGTTTACGTTTCCTCAACCGCCAATTGAACATTGCTAATTGCTTTAAAAAAAACTCGAAAATTTCCACAGTAAAAACTTTGAACAAAAGCCTTCAATACCCTTATTTCCTCTCACAATCACAACACCATAAGACAGACGCAAACCGCATAATCACCCCGCTGATGGCAGATAAAATCAGTGCATCAAAATCCGCGAATCACGCATCAAGGGAGATTTATCTCTGACGGCGTCCTGTGGCGACTCGTGTAGGGCTTGTATAGCGACAACACGACAGTTTAATTGGGTCTTGTCAAAATGTTTGCAATTACACTAAGTCATTTTTGTTATAGAAGTAGCTGTAGGAATACAATAGAATACAAATTTTAATAAAATATATGAAGTGAACCATATATAGACCACCATAAATATAATGCCTGGGGGGGGGGGGGTTAGGCCCCCTCCGGATACCATCCTCGGCGTTGTTCTTCACAACACCGAGGATGTTACCCGTGGATCTCCAACGGAACGCACCTGGAGTCCTCTTAACGTGTTGCTCCATAACGCTCTACCCAGATCAGCGGTCTTCTGCATATTTGCATCACATCCGATTAGAGATATGAGACGGACATTCGCCATATCTGACAGTTTAATTGGTCGTTGTCAAAACTTATGCACGTAATAGTCCGTTCTGTACTAAGTACGAGTGTGTGGTACCGTTGCAGGTATATGCAACTGTTTTTGATTTCATCCCTTTTTGAATAAATTAATTTAGTATCGCGAATATCATCAACAATCGAGTTCAACTAAAGTTTACATGTTTAATAGGTTACATTCTCAACATAGTAGGAATAAAAATAAGATATCCGAAATGCCTAAAATTTTGACTGCTTATTTATAAATTTAAAACAACCGAATGCGTGCAATTTTTTATCTATGCATTTAATTTCCTTCCTTGAAGGTTTTTTTGTTATGATTTAAAATTAAAGTTTACATGAACATAACCTTTACATAATAATATCAGATATATAAGAATTTATTAATCAATATACAAACAAAAGTATGAAATAGAAACTGAACGATTAAAAGCGCGTTATGTAATGTTTCAAAATACATTTTTATTACATTTACCTATGCTGAGACAGTAAACAGTTTCATTTATAAAATACGCTAGATCTCGACTCCTATTCAACCTCACACCTACATTTAGCTCAACAAAACAGGAACAATAATATAATTGCAAAAAGAACCAAAGGTTGCGAACACCTGGATGACCACTTGCGAGCGTGGTCAACGAGACCAAACGTGAGGTCAAGCAATATGGCATTCGAAAGTCGGGTTCAACGATTAATTCATCCATCACCCTCTGACGCTTGGACAGTATTAATATGAACCAAATGTTAAGGTGAGCTTTTGCTTAGTGGTAATATTGGTCTCGTACCGAATGTAACTAAGTTGCGAAATAAGGAGCTTAATTCGAAACTATTTCCTTCCTCTGATATTTCTGTATGTCGCCAATCGATATATGTAATCAACTTCAGATTAGAGTTCTGTCTAAGGACTAAGTTGGAACGCGTCGAATTAGTATGTTCTTTTGAATCCAGAACACAGCAGCTGAACAAATTATGAGGTAGAAATGGGTGCGGTGAGTCGAACCAACTTCTATCGCCTTTAGACATAATTGATGAAAACTTATTTAACCAACGTTTTCTAAAAAATAATGCAAAAAGAATCACATATGACGTAATAGTACGATAACTACGTGTGACAAAAGTATCAGGATAGGAAAAGTACTAAGCGGTCTATTTAGTAAATCAATTTCTGAACTATCTTCTTTCTGATCCACTTTTCACTGTAGGTAATTATATCTGACCTTTGTCGGAATCCAATTTTTATTAAACGTAACTGAAACGGATGGGAGAGATCATTCAAGAGAATTTTGGTAATTTTAACAACCCCTCTCTCCGTTATTGTCAGCGAAACTAAGCAAAGCTTTTCCACCCCTCTCGATTCTTATATATTGGTTCTGACCACGGACCAAGGTCCACACCTTTTCTTGCTTAAAAAAGGTACCAAAATGGAATATAAGGTTCCAATTCCCTCAGATCTCCAACCGCTAGCACTAATCTCGCGATCGCAAACGAGTCTTCACTGCAACAGGACGCAATAATTAATTCACAGCGTCATTGTGCAATCTGCTCTCGATATTAAAACGAAGTCGTATCGAGAGGAATGGAGTTGCCTCATGTCTCGAAACTTAGGTTAATTCGTTATGGGAGGGATAATGACTCAATTTCGTATTGTGGGTGTATCGCTTTACTTATGTACATAGAATAGATTGTTGTTGGTCGTTCGACAACTTACGAGGTATTACTTAATTAAAATGCGTATATGCAAATTGAGTATGAAATAGTTGTTGACAGTAAAACGATATTAATTTTGATTTTTGATCATAATAATAATAATTATTATTTCACTAGATACTATCATTTTTAATAAAAACCAAAATATATTAATTTGTACTTTAAGTTTTTAAAAAGCAAGATATGAATTCTGATGCTCAAAAATGGAATATGATGTAAAATCCAATCTACTAATTTATATTAAGCTTATTTTGCCCAAATCATTGATTAAATTATATCAACTGACGATATTTTAATTACAAGTGCTATTTTTTTAATGAAACTTGTTTAGGCGTGTCAGGGGAAAAGAATCGGCGTTACGGAAACGGTTAAACGATGACGTTAATGAAACTCTTATACGTAACACTACAATATAAATATTTAATATTTATCTATGTACCTATTCATACATATGATATGATATTAAATGTATCCAGAAAATATCTTCTAGGGGAATGGAATTATATTAAATATATGTATTATAATTATATTGTATAGTAGAATAGTATCATAATTTCGAAAACGACAATGTTGTTACATCAGTGGCGCCATCTGTTCATAATTTCACTCATTACAGCGCCATCTCGTGACATAACTGACGTAACAATATATTGCATAAAATAAAGTTTTTAGTTTAACCCTCTCCACACCTCCCCAAACCAGGGCTGTGCATTAGCGATTCGTTTTGATATGTCATCGCGCACCGCACTGCCCTTTGTATCACCCGCGGGACGGCTCGGCCTTTTTATCGGCATTATTTAAATTATCAACACTTTGTACACTTACAGTGGGGGAATGAGTCACTAATACGCTATAAAAATTTGTAACATTATTAAACACATGTTAGTTTTTCAAAACATAATCTATTAGGAGCAGACCGTGCAATCTTGATACGGATTTATCAACGCATCTGTGTAGGTTGTGGAGTATTTATAATTATATCACGCGAGTATTAATAACAGTAGGTGATTACGAAGTTATTAAAAGCATCGCATTTTTCATTAGTTACACTCAATTAACATCTAATAAAAATTAGGCACCTATTTAAAAAAGAAAATTGAGAAACTGATAAATTGAGATGAGATTCAAATACCTACTTCATACGTAAATTATAATGATTGGTACATAGATTGTTTTAAATTAAACCGAAATCAATATTTTGATAGAATAAAAGCGCTAATTTAAAAAATAAAGATTTTTTAAGAGAACATAATATATGCAAGTATTAGGAAACTCAATCATCGCAGGTTATTTATTGCAGCACCTGACTAAGGAAGCACAGTTAAACTATATACCTAACCTGTAAATTTTTCAAAAATACATGTCAAATAACTTATCGAAAATATAACATCAAATCCTAGAAAACAAACCTAATGAGATAATTTAACGACTTTTCATTCGAACAATTCCTTAGATCTGCGCTATATTTGTGCGGGTTTCCGAATAATTGAGAAACAGAAATCTAATTCAATGACCAGAATAATATATCCAGGAATGAGGACGTGTCGACTAGTGACAGTAAATATTATGATTTCACCCAAGATTTTGCACCTCTTACGTCAATATGACGTCTGTTTCATTATAGATCTCTCTGTTTTACAAATCTCCACTTGTTATCATGAATCTTATGAGATCGACTGAAGAATTAGAATCGTGTGCAGTATCAAAAAGTGGGATTACACTATTTTGATATGGGCTCCCGGTTTTATAAATTATGTCATGGTATGTCCGGTCGTCAGATCTGATCTCTTTGTCAGTTCCCGCTACAATATTCTCAAGTATCCACTTTTTAACGTTATGCGTTACGTTACGTTTATGCGTTAACATAATCCATGCTTTCATCTCTATCTCCGGGACTTATTTTAACCGCTTTGACAATAGCTTAATGACGATTTATTGGCCACAGATCTGTAGATCTTAAGACAACAAGTCAAGACTGAGAAACATTTTCCATGGTCGAAAGTAAAATGTTAGCTAAATAAGAATGCTTTCATGCTTTCGAGAGCAAATTATGTGATCGGTTCTCATTCTTACGCTATGATACCTTCTTGGATGTCTTATGTGCTCCAAGAACAATGTATTCCTTACCATCTTCACCAACCCTCCTCTTAGCAGCAAGGTGATGGAATCTTTAATCATCTTTCAGTTGCGACGACATACCTATGTTCATGATCTTTAAAAAATGTAGTCAATTAATGACTGCATTAAACAATTTGACGACCCACGTGGCCGAGCGGTTACGATACCGATCTAACGCGCAGTGGGTCCCGGGTTCGATTCCAGGCATCTGAATGATGAGTTTAGATTTCTGTTCTGGGTCTGAGTCTTTGTGTATTCGTCTTTGTGTGTCCATTGCACCCACGACACAGGAGAAAATCCTAGTATGGGGCTATGAGTGTAGTAAGCTTCTTTTAAAGAATTAAAAAAAACTACCCACGGAGCGTTAGATTTAATTCAAA
>DWNE01009966.1:0-10592 GCA_018249875.1 Cecropterus toxeus
TCGAATAGATATGAAAAGTTCTCTAAACAATGTTGCAAATTATTAATCATAGTTTACAATGTTGCAATTGTGAATATAAATTGCGTTATCATTGTGCTTGGAAACCAGTTATAGTTTTGTTTGTGTTTATTAATATGTTTTGATTGGTTTTATGTCTTCTATCTTTGATTAATAGGGGTCAATGAAAATATTTTTATGTATTTATAAACTGTAGAAAGTTTCCTTAAATAACTTTAGATGTTAAGAAAATAAATCATTTTTACAAAAACGAAAACCTTCGATTACTATGAAATATAAACAATTCAATATACTGGATTCCAAACGCAATTTCAATACACAAACACCCACTATTCAAATAAAATAAGACCTCTATATGAAAATGAAATGTTTAACTGAGAAATTTCTAATTTTCCTATCGCTAATGGGCAGGCGCCGCAGGTGCACGGATTGGTGAGTCTATAAACTATGCCGGCTTGTTGTGTTGTTTACTGTACACGTCCGTTTGTCTGTCTGTCCGCCAGTAGTCGCAGAGACACGCTTTTGGGTGTGGGTGCATATATTGTTTTTCTATGCACTTTGCACCGAATCGAATTGATTTTTTTTTTGCTGTGATTTTTTTTCATTTTTGTTGACAGTACTTTTGTGCCATATTATTGTCAAAAATATTACGTTTTTTTAAGTATGCTTTTATCGCATGTTTTTTTTTGAAACAATGCTATTATTGCATAGCCAAAATCATATCATATTAACCAATCATTGATCACAGAAACGTCGATTTTAAAATTAAAAACTAAATTTTATCGTATTTCGTGGTACAAAAATAATATCTGATAGTACTCACTAGAAATAGACTACAGTCACTGCTGCAGTTTTTTTCTAGACACGAACATATATACCTATAGTCACAGTAGGAATATTGGAAAAAAATGACATTTTTTTCAAGTTATTTTTTGGATTTTTTTAACTGTACCAATATTCTAGGAATGTACGTGCTTGTTGTATCTTTTCTTGGTAACGGTATGACAAGAAAACAAGATACCGATGAATGGGGTTAGCCTATTTAATATCATTATCCTAGTTAAATAATTGAATAATATCCTAGTTTGAAATATGGAATATTACAAAATGTATTGTGTCCCAAATTTAAATCATGTGCTACAGAACACAGAGAGAGACCTGACGGCAGCTTGTACATCCATGAAAATATATGAAAACGCAGTTAATTTTTTTTAAATAATAAGTATATTTTAAATAATATACAATAACTATTTTTTTTATACGTGATGAATAAATAACCACATCCCTTTGTGAAGTCGTTTAAAAACACTGAATGACTTACTGACAAACAGACAACGTAAGTACTAGTTAAACCGATTACTCTAGATTTAAATAGTTTAAATATGAGCAAGGGTTCTCTATGTAATGTGTAAGAGCTTCTTATATACTACAAAACAAATATCTGAAATTGCATACCGTAGGAACTTGTAACAAATTTGCAAGTTGTAAGTATAAAAAAATTTAAGGACGCGTATAACTATTTCCTTCACCTAGCAATTTTTACCTTCTTACATTTTGCAATATTCCCAACAGATTGTCGAGTCCATTGTTCAATTATCAGATAATTGAAGATTTATTTGTAGGTATTATATTACGACAGAACGTTAGAATTGATCATTAGTATTGTTGTGAAAACATTCTTGTAGGTCATGTACTGTTTATTGTAAAGAACTTAACTGTGAAGTTGTAAAATATAATGTTTGTTTGTGACTATAAAAACTGTCGTTATGTAGGTAGAGATGTAAGGGGCTTTGACCTAGTAATCGTCTTATCGGCTGAAGATGTCAATTGTCTTGAATAGTTAATCAATTAAGCAGGTTTAATTGGATATGTAGAACATAGTATTGTAGCGCCAACTAAGGAAAAAGGAAGAAAAATGTCCGCTTAGTTTTCTCTACTGAGTTGTCTCTATTTTGGCCTATAGTCTAAGAACAAACTTTCAGAAACATGTAAAACACTTATTTATATATTATCAGTTCGTTTAGAACAACTTGTAACACACAATCATTTTTCTTGCACTCTTGACTTTTCGTCTCAGCACTTAGTTTTATCAGAGTTTTGAGTAGTGTGTAGTTACCCTAGAGACTACAAAGAAAGGTTAATAAACGATTTTGTTTTTAGTTTATTTACACGTTTCATCGCACATTTTATTTGTCGTTTTCGCACCAGCTTCTTAGTGTCATGATATCCTAGTATCGCACGCAGAAAAAAATTGTTTTTGTTTATTTGCGAATCATGTAAAAATAAATAATCAAATGCTGTTCAATTCAAAAAAAATATTATTTTCCAATAAATGCAATTAACAACTTTTTAAAATTGAAAACAACGATGAAAAAGATAGATGGTAGTCAGACACTGTAAAATAACAATCACCTTCAAAATCATTGCAAGCATGAAACTTTAAGCTTCTTACATAAATGCTGTTTGTGAAAGTTGAGATTTCGTACAAATAATTGGCCACCCCGTTGAATACAAATTGTTGTGTGCAGGATATGACATGTCCCCGTTCATCCGGCGGTATGCCAAGTACCTCAATGAGAAGGCGCTCTCCTACAGGACTGTCGCCTTCGACTTCTGCAAGGTTAAGAGGGGGTAAGTAAAAATGAAATTTAGATGTTTTGTTATGAAGTTCTGTAACTCTTAAAAGTAATATATTTGTGTATCGCATAAAGTATTATGGGGGGAGGAGTGGTCCTATGTTTTAATAACTACTAACTACTAAGAATATGGGAAAATGAAGAAAAGACTCCAGAACACTGTCGATTTGCGAATTGCTAATGTTGGATTTAGATTTCTATTCAGGGTTTGGGTGTTTATATCTTATGGCATCTACGACATCCAATTCCACTGTAGAACTAGGTGTGGAAAGTCATCCAGATAATATAAATTAAAAACTTATGTAAATACATAAGCTCTTATAATAAGTACTAGTAACAAGAGGTACCATTTAATATAAGAAATATCTGATGCATCAAGATAAATAACAATACATTTCTCCTCCACAGTAAGGAGGAAGGTTCCTTGAGGATGATGAACGCAGAAATGCTGCTCAAGACCCTGCCGGTGTTGCAGTCCCAGTTGGACGCTCTGCTGGAGTTCGACTGCACCGCCAACGATCTCACCAACGGCGTGATCAACATGTGCTTTATGCTCCTCTTCAGGGATCTCATCAGGTAATTGAAGGTTTCTTTGGATGGTCATAAGAAACTTGTTATGTCTCACAATAATTATCACGTAGCTCACAAAAAGATTTGTGATTCGATTCCTGAGGCAGAACTTTCGTTTCTGATTTATGACTAGTGATAAATTCTGTTGCTTTTTGGTTTTAATGATGTGCTAAGGATGACAAACTTATCCGTTCCAACTTAGATCTCCGAGATAGCGAAGAACTTGTGGTCAACTTCATATTTGATTTGATACTTTTCTGGAGCTGATTACAATTCTCCAGGGCCAGCCGAGACCCCTGACCATTATGTAAACTTCATCCCCGTTTACTACTTCTGTGAAATAAACAAAGATAAGATTGCAGTCCTATCCAAAATTAGCTACAGATGAATTACTTATTTACTTACCCCTGACTAACTTTGAACAATTCGTTATCACATTAATCCAATCAAAACAAAATAACCGAGTGAGTTCCTTAACTCAGCGGTACATTTATATACGAAGCGACCATCCCAGTCCTCAGAAGAAGCAACACATTAGTGATAGAACCCCTGTTCAGTTTGAAAGTGCTAACAGATGTTCGTTGGCAGCATTAATCACTTACCATTATGTGGACAGTAAGCTCCTTTGCTACTTCAATTCCGAACCTGCTACTGATAAAGATATCTCAAGGAGCGTCAAATGTTTCTTAAAGAATAATACTCTTTTCAGATTATTCGCGTGTTACAACGATGGAATCATAAATCTTCTGGAGAAGTACTTCGACATGAACAAGAAGAATTGTCGCGAGGCTCTCGATCTCTATAAGAAGTTCCTCATCAGGATGGATAGGGTCGGAGAGTTCTTGAAGGTCAGTAAAGTAGCTGAATTTTTTACATCTCTGACTGTCTACAAATAAATCACACGAACATTACCAGAATCCAGTCACTCTCAGAGGATACACAGAGGAAGAGGTAATGTATGGTGGTTTTCAAGTAGATTTTCATGAAGATACTTGAAGCGAGCCGTAGCGACTTTCATATCTATACTTTTTAAAATATGATTCGATGCGTGACCGAAAAAAACAGCATAAAACTATATATGTAATTAACTATGTTTATCGGTGTAAAGTATAATGAGAAATTAGATTATCACCAACATTTTCACACGCTTTTCTCTTTTTCTTAATATAAAATTAATGTTATTCTTATGGTTTAACGTTTACATGAGATAAAAAAATGATACGGGACGCCTGGCAAAAGTAAAACATCGTGTTCGTGCAAGTAGTATGCATAAAATACAAGATCACGACAGGAACTAAATATATAGCATAATAAAAATGACGCTTCTACGAACAGTACCCCGCACTAAGTCGAACTAACACCGCAGCTCGTTTAGTTTCGTTCGATACTTATTGTTCCGGCAATAACAGATGGCGCTAAAATCGATAAAGGCAAGCATCGCCATGCTAACAATCAGGTTGGCGCCTATAGATGTTTCACATCGAAAGAATATTCCTCCGTTGAATACAAACATGTGACTAACTAGAACAATATTTTCAGGTGGCCGAAAACGTTGGTATAGACAAAGGTGATATCCCAGATCTGACCAAGGCTCCCAGCAGCCTCTTGGACGCTCTGGAGGGCCACCTGGCCACGCTTGAGGGCAAGAAGGGATCTGCGGCTAATACTCCCACTCAAACTGCCAGGTAAGTAGTATGTACTATATTGTAGATACAGGTACTATATCATTCCAAGCATCATTATTTTTCTAGAAGGGGGAGAGTTTAATCTCTTATCTTTTATCGTGTGTGTGGTAGATTACCACTAATGGTAGTACCGAATGTCTAAATGTCGGCAGTAAAGAAATCAATACCGCGTATCTTGTGTACTAGTTACGTATAAAAAATGTTTTCTAAAATGTATTCGTGCGTCCATGCACCAACATAGTTTGGATTTATAGTTAAGTTATGACATTTTTTTTATCTTTGGTTTGTTTAAATAGTAACATGTCAGTAACAACTCATCCGTTCGTAAACAACCACTGTCCACAAGAATGTGGCGTGTCTAATAAGACATTTCATCTTCCAGTAACGTGTAAATTACGTGGCTAGTGCGATGAGAGCTTTATCTTTCACGTCGTGTTCCTAAATCTTTCCGACCGGGAATCGAACCCAGAAACCACCGTCTAACGTATCGCTACGCGGGTCATGGTTTGTATAACAGTAACGTGTTAATTACAGTGTGATCTTTCATTCCCAGTGCCCAAAAGAACGTGGCGAGCGTAATGGGAGCTCTATCGTCCACTTCGTCGTCATTTGGCAACGCTGCCGCGTCCGCGAGGCTGGATTCCCAGGCGAATGGCTCGCTGTTCATAGACGACTCGTTGAGGCAACAGGCACTCGCTGAGGAAGAGGCTGCCATGAACCAGTATAAGGTAAGCTGGGGTATATCTCTTTTTCATTTTACTAGTCTTCTGTAAGATGGGGTGATTCCCTTTAATTTGTTGTTACAAGTAAGGTGTTTTTTTATTTATACGAAGAAAGTCTAGACGTTTTCGGGGTAGGTAGTATGTGTATGAAAGTCTGTTTAAAAATAACTATTTTTAATCCGACTTCAATTAATAATCAATTCAAAGTTATCAATACTCTTATCAAATTATGCTCTTGATTTTAAAATTACACTAATATGTACTATTATAATAATATGTACACTAATATATACTAATAGTACTATTCAGATTATATATATGTTAGTAAATTATGTAAATCTCTTTTAAAGAAAAAAAAATCAAAAAACTCATTCACAAAATATGCAAAAACTTGACAAAATAATACGCATCAAATTCCAGGTGAAATTGTTTCAAGGATCAGAGTGGACGGGCGAAGAAGATATATCAGAAATAATAGTAAGACTATTTTGGAAATGGGATATGGATATGTCTTGTGGGAATATGTTTTTTGGGATATTGTACTGTTGTGATGTTAATATTATACCATTTGTATTGTAAGCTTACGTTTACGGCATTGCGGTTCATTCGCTGAATTTGGCTGCCCTATTCATAAAGTGGTAGAAATATGTCATTCGAGTACATTGTCATTTTTGCTACATGGGCTTATCCTATGTATTTATAACATATATAGCATATATTATATAACAGTAGCTGTGCCACGCGTTTTCACCCGCATTTATCAGAGACAATCTATTAAAAAACGAACAAAAATATGTGTAATGTTATATATCCTAAAGCCTTCGATAAATTTACTATTCAATACAAAAACATTTTTTCAATTCGGACCAGTAGTTCTTGAAGTTAACACTTTCATCCAAACAAACTCCACTGCTTACAATATTAGTATAGATTTATATCCTATTTTATGAAAATGGTTGTTAAAGCAGTAATTATATGTGGTTTAGGTTTAGGTAGGAATCTCATTCAGGGTTATTTAGAAACATCCATGGGCTGCAGTTAACATCAGATGGCCTGCATGGCATTTTGCAACTTAAAAAAATATTATAAGAACTTACAATGTGAATTAGACTGCTTTGAAGGAAATTGTATTGAAAGGAAAGAAATTATATTAATAAAATAAAATGTTAATAGGCCGCGGGAAAAATTGCTTCAATGCTGAAACATTTTGTATCAATGTATTTTGTGTCGTTTACGGCTTTAAACGGTGAAAAGTCTCATTTCATCATATTTGTCATTGGTAATCATATCATCATTATACGTTTTTCTTTTATTGAATAAGGATAAAGGGTACCTGGTATGTCATAGTTTATTTAACTATCGCCGTGTGTTCTAAATAAATGTCAAAATAAGATCCATATTTATTTATAAATGGGTATTCAGAGTAAATTTCAGTGAAAATTATCTATTTTGATTAACTGCCATGATACGAATGTGTTGTTCTTTTTTTGTTTGATATTTCTAAAACATGTGTCTTTATAGTATGACCACTCTGGTGATAGGTTCCATAGGAAAGATTATAATTACTTTAACAAAATACAGCCTATGTTTATATAATCGGTATAAGAGTAATTTTATGTTTTGTAACGTAAGTTGTAATTCGTAGTCAACCCATTATTATCTCACTGCAAATTCGTCGAGACACTTTATTTTTTTAGTTATACTCGCCACATCGTTCGTATATGTAAATTTAAACAAAATTTACAGAACAAGGTGCAATCACCAACCAATTCGGCGGCGAACAACCCATTCCTGTCTGGCCCGCCGCCGAGCCAGTCTCAGAACATCGTGGACCTATTTGGTCCCGCCGAAACAACCGCTGCACCAACCAAGGCCTCCGACGACCTCCTGTCTCTCGGGAACCCCTTCGCTGATATGTTTGGAGGTATGTTCGTCTATTGAATTGTAGAAAAAAATCTATTCTTTTTTTATAAATCAAAAGGCAAAAATTGATTTTTATATGATTTTTCTATGAGTGAGAGTAATTCTTCTGAAAATTAATGTTTTTCAAGCAGGATTTGAAAGAAGAGTTCATATAAACTTATAGAAAACAAAAACATGGGCTGATGTCTCTGTTTGAATTTGACATGAACAAACATTTTTGCTTGACTGAAATTGTTGAGAAATCAATGACATTGTAACATATTGCAAAGGGCATCATCTAACCTTTTTGACATATTAAGTGATAAGCGGTGTACTTCAATATATATGAAAAAAGGCATCGCAAACATTTGCCAAACAAAAAATGTTGCGGATAGCTAAAAATAGTTTTTTTCTTTATGCCTGTGTTTGAAATTTCATCAAACGAAAAGTGATGAATTAAATGAAATGTTTATTTCATTTAATTCATTACTCCATCTACTGTGTCAAAAATGAATACAAATTGAATTTATCTGTAGACCACGTTTTTTTATTTGTTCACTCTGTAGGTATGTCAAAATCAATACAAAATGTTTGATGCCCTTTTTGTTTAGAATCTGTAGTTATCTGGTGATGGTAAAAACTTAATTAATAAACTGAAATGTAGTTATATTAATACAAACAAATACTTTTCGTACACTATGGTAAAAATTTTATTAAATTTGCTAAAAACGAATATGCAATATAACTATATTATTCGTTGCTAAATTATCAATTGCATATTCGATTTTAACATGTAGTACTCACTGTAAAAATAGCACATCCCTTGCTTCTTGGGGATGGTACAGCACTTTGTACAATAAATACACAATAACATATTTCTAGCAGGAGTTAAAATTAACATGCTAAATATCGACGCAGTACATTTTTTTTCTCCTTACAGTCAGTCTCAAAACGAAATATACAAAAAGAGAACGAGACCTATTAAAATTTACGTGACTTTATGAAATAAATTTGTTTCTATATTTTTTTTTGCAAGGGTAGACACATAGTTTTATATGTATTTAAGAAATAACTCTTTTTTTTCGAAAAAAAAAACAATATAAATAAAAAAAATATAGTTATTTTTTTATTAGGTATTTAATTATCATGGTCATTGATCAAATTGGATACAGTAACAACAGACTCCCAGCGATCGTGCGTTCAAATACATGTCATTAATTCCTAAACTTTAACTTTACTTTTTATATAATTATGATATAAATAACATAATTATATGAAATTTAGATCAAATTGACCTGATTAGATAACAATTGATTACTTAAAGAGTCTAGTTTTTGTATTATTATTTTTTATTTGACACGTAATTTTATATAACACTAACTGTGCCACGCAGTTTCGCCCGCGTTTATTAGAGAACAATCTATTAAAAAACAAACAAATATAGCATGATGTTATATAGACTAAAGCCTTCCTCGATAAATTTACTTTTCAATACAAAGAGAGAGATTTTTTCAATCTGAACCAGTAGTTCCTGAGATTAGCGCGTTCAACCAAACTCTACTGCTTTATAATATTAAGTATAGACTAGTACAGATTAAATACATGTAAAATCAATAGCAAACCGACCTGATTAGACAACAATTGCTTACTTAAAGAGTCTAGTTTTTATTATTTTATTTGACCACAAAAAAGTCCTAAGTTATGATAATTATTAATATTAAAGAAGCATAAAGTTAGCCATAACGACCGTCAAGTTAGGATAACCCGTAAAGTACTGCCTCGCTATCCCCCGGGCTTCTAGCGCCGGCCCCCGCCCCCGCCGCCCCCGCCGCCGCCGCGTGGCCGCAGAGCAACGGCTTCGGCAGCTTCCCGCAGAACAACACCTTCGTTACCGACGCCAGCTTCTCCAACGTCTTCAGCTCCAGCGACACCACAGGTGAGGGTTACGGCATCCTCTTTATAGGCACAGTGATATGGTGCTCCAGAAAAGTGATGAAGCCAGTTCTACTGGGGCCTGCCTTTTATTTTATTCTCGAGGGAGAAACCTTCGAAAGGTACCTGACCTGGGAGTGACACCAGATTATGTGGGGTTTTTACTGCACTAAAACGGGGCCTGGCCGTCCTCAGCGCTGTGAAGAGGACTCCGAAATTTCCAAAGGAACACAACCAGAGTCCTGTGAATGCATTGCCCCATCGGGTTCCGCCCAGGTGAGCCAGTATAGTTCCACTGGGGAATACCTAGTACCGGCGTACAACTGGTTTTAATGTGAAACAATTTTGCGTTCTAATGAACAATGTGGGGAATCCTGTTGTCTATTGGCTACATCATCCTTTAAAAAAAAATAAGCTTCGAATGAAATCTGCAGTAGCCAATTTATTTCGATGTTATGATAGCAGATATTTGTTGATGCACTCTGGTTTAAAGTAAGTAGTAAGGCAGACAAAAAGCGATACTGGTCTTGGTACTCAAAGCAAAACGCTGACACGAGGCAAAAGAAGTTTCGTTGAAGGTAAACAAAACACTTCAAGCGAGGTTTAAGTAAAAAATGTGGCAAGGCGTAACAAACTTAACAAAATTCCTACGTGCTGCTGGACACATACATACTGTAAACTTATTCCCTTCACTGAAATAATACTACACTTTGGCAAGACTAGCGTAGAATAGAACAACGGATAAACATAAATTAAAAAAACATCCGCTTTGAAAGTATTTCACAGCTATCAAGTTCCTGTGATACTACAAGTAAGTGATCATAATTCTCCAGCTTTAATCGACTGCTTTAACCATCGATAAGTGGTTAGGGGTGTGCGAATAATCCGAACTTACGAAAGTTCTCGAATATTTCTAAAACAAATCCAAAATGCGAATAATTCGATTCGATTTTCAAATCGAATATTAATATGTGATTTGATTCGGACGGTATTCGGACAACCTCATTATGTAATCTATTGTGTCAAAGTACAGCAACAGCTTACTACAATTTACAAGATTCATATATAACTAGCTGTGCTCCGCGGTTTTAAACGCTATTACATAAGAAAAAAAAATAAACAAACAC
>DWNE01009967.1:0-10592 GCA_018249875.1 Cecropterus toxeus
GGCTATATGACCGAAGTATGTGAGTATGCGGTGCAGGCAAAGGCTGGATAGTCGTTGAGAACGCTCGAGATGTAGTTATTTTAAAACGGCACACCACCGCCACCCATATTACCACCTCGATCACTATTTACAATCCCCAACATCAACGACGTCACACCATCACCGATATTGGCTCCTCCATCACTACATATGTACGTTCCTCACCAACGTCACAATCTTGTTTACTCCTTTCAATACAACCTTAGCCTCCATGCCCTCACCTCGATAATAAATAATATATATCAGTATTGGCTTCTATTGCCTCGTATTATGGCCAAGATGCGCCACTGTACCGCCCTTGGCCGCTGCCACGAGGCCTATATGCTAACCAGCAACGACCACATTCATTACTATCATTTATCTTTTATCACTTACACCATCTGTTATCACCACGATCACCTACCGCTATCGTATTGAGCTATATCTGACCTTCACAAATAATGAGAACCCACAGGATAATTTTCAACTTTATTTCATTTCACTTTATTTCATCCAAGTTTCTTGTCTCATCTTTATTATTTATATGTTCATACACAGGTGGTGAATTAATGGATGAGAAAGCAACAAGACTGACGGCCAGTATCAAAGCCATAACTGCTGAAGTGAAAGCTGATCCATCATGGGAAGGTAAAATTCCATTTACTTTTATCACATTGAAGTAGCAAACGAGCATGCAGTACACGTGATGGTATGTGGTTATTGCCACCCATGGACATCTGTTACCAACTTCATATAGAACATGGGATGTCTGAAGAATCGGAACATCTGAAGTCGATCACAGATGAATTTACTAAACCTGAGAAATAAAACAGTGTAAATTTAATAACATTATAATAATCATTTATTAAAAAATATTTATGTGAGTAAAACATGTAGTAAACCAAATTTTTCACCGTTGGTCGTTGAAATGTAGAGATCAATAAATAAACATTGTGTGGCCAGGTGCGACGCCGACGCTGCTGGAGATGGCGGAGATAACGGTAGAGCGCGCCGCCTTCGCGCGCCTCTACCTGCACGTGCTCTTCCCCAACGGAGACGGCGACATCGCGCGCGACCAGTCAGTATACCGCACGCAACACATTCACCCACACACGAACTCAAATGTGTGCAGAATAAACATACAGAATACGGCAGGGTTTCTTTGGTAAACTTATGTACCTGAAGAGTTCCGTAGCGGGGGTAGCATATATATTAGGGGTTTGCAGTAGATAAGTTAATTCTGAGCATATCAATTACGAAATCAAAGATGACAACGAGACGCCGTACGGCGGTTGTTTGAATTGGGAAAATAGTCATAGTTTGCAAAAAAATAAGAAAGTACACTATGGGATTTATGATACTATAGTAATCATAATATTATGAAAATTGCAGTTTTCAAATAGAATTGTGGAGTGCAGGAAAGTATACCCGCGTATATGTGTTTTCAAAAAGATCAATGTTGCACAAAAATGTCAATGTTGAAGGATGTATAAAGATATATATATATATGATTTCATTCCATGTGACAGAAAATTTATTATATTGCAATTAATACGTGCTTACTTGTTTCAGTAAAAAAAATCGTGTCTATTGTATTACCGTTTACTCGTCTCCTCGTGTCATTTCTAATAGAATATCCTAAACCAAGTGTCGGCAACCTGCGGCTCGCGAGCCACGTGCGTTTCTTTGGATGTGAAGCTGCGGCTCTTTGTTTCATACGCAATAATAAAATTAGCATAAATAAGCTATTGATAGTTGGCAAGAAAAAAAATTGTCTCTTTAAAAACTTTGAAATTTTGTAAATTGTAGACTCGAAAGGTTGCCGACCCCGTGTCCTAGACATGTAAATGACCGCGTATGTTGTCAGGGTGCTGAGCGAGCACATCCGGCGGCTGGGCGCGTGCGCGAGCGCGGCGCGCGTGGGCGTGGCGCCGCGACACGCCTGGGCCGCGCCCTTCCCGCACGCGCAGACCGTGCTGCGACACCTGCCCGTCTACCGCACGCCCCGGGACAAGGTCAGTGCGGCACGTGACCTCGCGACCTTAACATATCCGTTGGTAGGGCGATAGGGTTGTAAGTGATAACCTCGCCCGCTTTGACATAGTACCAGAGTCTACACGGCACGCCACTCATAGCATCCTACGCATAATGCACTGTGCATTCCGTGTAGGATGCTGGACGAACACACCTTGCGATTGGGAGCTAGCGCGTACTTGATGGTTGCAGGCATGGTAATTAGAATGTTTAATCAATGGAGGTACTTCTAAATTCTCAAAATTTACTATATTGGTACGTATGCACACAAAAATAGCCTAGAAAGTTTTTACATTTTAGACCAAGATTAAAAGTACTATGCGCCATCTCAAATATTTAGCTAAACACTGGTGTGTTCCTCTTTGAAGATTACGTAGCGACTTAAAGTAACTGAAATGAAGCATTCCCATTCAGTCTTCGTCTAGATTACACAATTTTTATAAATTACAAATACCAGTAATCAAAGACCTTAATATCTATTGTTTCCTAAAAATTAAATGATGTTCCCTTTAATCAGGTGGCGTGCATAATGCGGTGCGTGTCGAGCATCATGGCGACGCTGTCGCTGTCGGACGGCTCCCCGCCCTCCGCCGACGACCTCACGCCCGTGCTCGTGCTCGTCATCATCAAGGTACGATCCATTCACTGATTTTTCTAAAAAATATTTGCATATTAGAAATTAATTATTACTGTTGTAAAGGAGTGTTCCTTCGTGAATATATCCGCGATTTTTCTATCGTAAATAACTTGGACGCGTGAAGGTTGTCTAAAAAATCTCTTAGTGTGTGAAGTCTACCAATTCTCACTTAGCCAGTGCGGCAGACTATGGCATGAAACTCATTCTGGCCGTGTCCAGCAGTGGGACAATAAAATGGGTTTGTAGTGGCGCGATATCTACAGTAATATGACCTCGCGCCTCACATGTAATGCTGAGCACGCAAGACGACGCAAGCAGCGAATAACAAAGGAGTACGTCATACACGTCATACTGACACTGTCCAATCAGAGGACGCAGCCTCGAACACACTATCAGACTTTGATAGAATCTCATCATATTTAGAAATGGTTCGAAGTTAGATCGACCGCGGTCCCAGGCAGTGGCATCGCCTGGCGGGATATCTTCCCTTGTCCTCCATAGATTAAGGACTATATTAATAGCCGATTCCCGTCGTGCAGGTGAACCCGCCGTCGCTGCTGTCGACGCTGGAGCTGGTGGGCGCGCTGGGCGGCGGCGCGCTGGCGGCGGACGCGCTGTACTGGTGGACGCACTTCTGCGCCGCCGTCGCGCACATCAAGACCATGGACTACCCGCCCGACTCCTAGCGCACACTCGCGCTGGTCTGCACCCTACCTCTAATATGCTTTGAACATCCCAATGATCACATAACATACGCTAGACGTTGTAAGCGTCAGCGTTACGCGAATCTGTCATAATTTTGTACGACGAAATTTTGGGTCCGATCTTTTACGAACTCATTCAATTATACCGCTCAAAGCTGAAGTTTGAACCAAACGAAATTGTCGTGGTCTTCTGGCTATCGCAGTTACATGCAGCGACTTGTCTAGTGACACACAACGTTCTATAGAAGTTTCCCAACTACCGTAAAAGTCAATTAACTTAAGTAGAAGTTCTACATTAATCTCAAAATAAAGTTATCTACAATTCCTAATTAAAAAGTAAAAAACATAATTACTAAACATTTATCGGCAATTAACTCGCTTTAAGTAACAATAACTTTAGACGTTAAGAGAGATAATTTATTTTCAAAACGTCAATATGTCGTAATGTATTTCAATTTTCAATATGCATTTCAGAGATCAGCGCACTTCCCCGAGCCGCGGCCGCAGCCCCGCCGCCAACGCCGCCACTCACTGTGAACTTACATTTTATAAAAGGACTTAAATTCCAAAATATACCTAAACTATTGAAAATCATGTTCACTACACATTGGAATTATTAATCGTGTACTTTGCCTAGTGCTTCTTTATCTCACTGTGATGTGTCTAGAATTTTATTACGGATATTGATTGATAAAAAGGTTAAATAAATGTTATTAGGTGCAAACATGCATCCTCATTATCGAACTCCCATACAGTAGCGCGTTCCACTACATAATGTAGGAGTAATGGATACTGAAATAATTTCCTTCTGTTGTACGCGATTATCGTCAATGCATAATTAAGAGTGAATATCAAAATTCGTTATTATAAAAATAACATAAAAGTGATGAATTTCTAGACTTTTTTCGCAGTGATGTGTTATAAATTGCAGCGACTCGCAATAACATAATTTGAATATAGCCTAATATATACATTTATTATTCTGTAGCTACGTAAGTTCTGTAGGTCTCTCACGGAGAGTAAGGCACTGCCCGGCATGGGATTATACTACGAACATTATATCTATGCCGCTAGAAATACACGATAATACCAATCCTTAAACTTTAGTGTACATTTGATTCGGAAGCAACAGTTGTTATTGTGCATTTTTCCTGCTTTTCAGTCACTTGGGTTTGAACAAGTTCCAATAATATAATATGTAAAGTAAGAAAGACGGGAAACATACACAAAGAGAAACCTAACCAATCTAACCTCGTAACCCAAAAATACAGTCGTTTATTGTAGCGTCTGGCAAGGTCTATGGCATATTTATAAAATTCGTACTATAAAAGGTATAATTGTAACATGTTCTATAATCGGTGATATATTGGCAGTGTAAAATAATACATAATTATTCTTGTAATGTCTTGTTGCTCTCATTATTAATGTAGAAAAGCTAAAATGATTAACTTGTAGGCCTTCTGTCCGCGGCTTCGTTAGTAAACATTTGAGAATAGTATTTAATATATCTGACTCATAGTAGATGAAACGTTAAACATGTTGGCATGGTGTCCAGTCTAAAGCAACGGTTGCTTCGCCTGTGATCTAAATATTATTAACGGAGTGTATTTTTGTATAAATGTTAGTGTTATGAAGCGAGGGTCTGTGACGAACTATATTGGTATGATGTGTTACGGAATGTATAGAAATATTTTCGCATGAATTTCGATTAAGCAATATTAGGATGTTTTTGTAGAATAGTGATCGAACGCGATTAAGTTGGATGATAAATGAAAGAATAAACGAAATGTGTCATGTGTTATGTAGAATTGCCTTAACGAGAATGCCTAAAGCTCTATGCAAATAGTCTTCGCTGTAGATGTGAATCTGCGTATTTAAAAAGGGCGCGTCGTTAACGTATACTTGTGACGCGCCTATAATATAATCATGTTTTTAATACTTGGTCAGAGGTTCATGTAGATCGCGTGTTATTATTAAAATGTTTAACTAGAGATTAGGAGTAAAAACCGAAACGCAGTAATTATTTGCTTAGAAGTGTCAAATACTGAGATGTATAGAGTACTGGCCTAATATAACAGATTAATGTTTGATCAAGTTTTTAATTGATAGACAAACAACTCGGGATACCACCTCTATATGATATGTTATCGAATTGTTCATAAGTAATATTCTATTATTATTAAAATTACAGTGTATTTTTACATTTAAAGTTTTTATTGCGACGAAATTATTATAAAAAAAACATGTAGCTAAGCTCGATTTACGTCGATGCAATTAGAAATAAGATGTTACTTTGTTTATTATAATTATGTGAAATGTACATTTTTTGCTTTAATAATTTTAAACAACGAATCTATTACTAAAAATACCAATAGTCTGAAATTTAGTAACACCAGATTTTAAGAGTTGACAGGGATGATGATTTCATAAATTACTAATCGGCATTATATTGCTAAAAATATATTTATAAAACATTTTTCAGATTGATTACATCCTTAGTGTATAATTTCTGGATCGATTAATGAAACGAATTTATATAGCGGTCTGTTAAATCTAAATTAAAACATTTTAGATATAAACAAATAATATTTGTATGCGGATTGAATATATAAACGCCGTTAATGCTGTTGTCTATCTATTTAAAAACTTGATACAAAATATATAAATAATATTTTTTGTAAAGTTAGAATTAAGTTTTAGCACCCGTTTATTTCGCACATTCAAAATACACTTAGAATAAAGAATTTAATAGCGTTGCATAAAAATACATTTTATATAAGCGGCTAAATCACCGTAAATTGCCCAGATATATTGTTAATCATAATAGATTTTAATTTAATACTCCAAACATTTTGTAGAAATATGCCACTGCAAAATCTTTTTCAGGTTGATTTGCGAAAGTTGATATAAAATGTATTTTGTTGCAAGTTTAGTCACACTTTCAAACGTACATAGGTATTATAAGCGTATTTCTAATATAAAAAATATATAATCGAATAAATTACTAATAGTTTATCCTGTATCGTTTAATTAGTATATCAAAAAACTGTAGAAAATGTTACAGCATTTACGGGTCACTAACGCTTTTTAAAAGTAGAAAAGATGGCCCGAATATCTGGTCAAATTTTATGAGCGTATTTTAATTATTTGCATTGTATGAGGTGAATTATATGGCTTGTCAAATTTGGCTAACAGGCTGAATTATAATCTCATTGCACACATTATTTATAAACAAGTAGTGTAATATTCTTGCCTTGACTGCATTGTATAGCTCACATATTTTAATCAGCAAGTAGTTACTCTCTATGTATCAGAGCAATGGAATATATTTAGGAATAAAATAATCATGGTTAATTATTTGGTTTTATTTTATTCCTCTCAAATATTTTTGATGATTTGAATGTACAAACAAAAGCACAAGCCTTCCACATGATGGGAGGATATGCTAACTATATCCTCATTTTATTTTTCATTATTTTTTCTATTTTTTATCGTACAAACTCTATTTGTAATGTTATACTTAAAAAATGATGTTACGAAAAAAAGGATTAAAAGAAAAGATAGTTTTGCATACATAAATTTATTATGTACTTAAGTTTTACAATTTTTTTAATTACACTTAGAGCAACACCACTTCCCAGCACAACTGAAACAAACAATAATAGATTAGAGGCGTTATGAAACAGTTCCCTTACATAAATACTAACAAAAATCAGTTCTTTTACACATCACGGCACTCAGTAGTAGCAAATAACTAAAATTAGCATCATTTAGATTATAAAATGACGAAGAAATCAATTTTAAACATTCACAATTATTCATAAAGTTGATGGGATCGTTTAACACAAACTTAGCGCAGCACAAAAATGTTCAAATGACAAAACTATCTTTTACCAAATATATGATAAGATAATAAGTTTTGTAACAGTAATTACTTAACTCCACTTTGGACAATGAACCAATAGTCACAAACAAAAGGTTAAACTTATCTGTGAATGTTAAACAATGACATAATCATTGATAACTACCTCCACCCCGTAAACATTGAATTACATCATAACAGCTAGGAATAACTTGCTTTAGGTTACACCCTAACTTTGTATCCATAAATAAAACTTTGCAATCATAGCCATACAATAACTGCTTGTGTTTATAGACTTCACAGATGCAGCAATAACTTCATCACAAAAATCTGTTTTTATTTGCATTTGTAAACTTTCTATTAATTAACAGTTTAAGGAGCAAAAAGACCTAGAAATGTAAAAGCTCACTATTTAATAAATTTATCAGGTCTACACAACACTGGCAAGCTACTTCCACATATGTGGTAATGACTCATTAATATAGTTGCTGATATCAGAGTCTTAATTATAAAACCATATAAGTGACCATATTTTTAATTACACTATAAGGATACTAGGCCATATTAAATAAACCTATATATATCGTAATTAAATGACTTCCTCCACATACAAGAATATATAAATAATTTTATATACATTTACCTTATCACAGTGTACATGGTCTTATGATCTCGGTCTCTCCTTCTTCTCTTTGTACAGGGCTAGCAGTGATACGTTGGCGACCTTCACCACCTGCAACCAAATACAACTCAGTTCATCTCCATTAAGGTGCTGTGCTACAGTCTACATCAGGCTTCAGTACAGCTGACTGCATCATGGCCCTCAGAGTAGCAAATACTCCATTCATTTTAAGTAAATCATCATTTCTGAGTTGCAGCTTTTCATACTGATCAAGTTAGAGTATACACTATATTATGTATGAAAATGGAATGGGTATTAGACAGTGCATTTTATGTTAGTTAAAATACACATAGATAACATTTACAGATATTTTCCCAACACTCGAGAACAATTATTGAAACAATCAAATTATGTTAATCATAGTCTAAGTAAAATCATCCTAAATAGGTGTGGTCCTCGCTATTTAATCCCATTTATACCATCAGAGAAACAACAGAAAGCATAAAAGATATGAGACACACTTCAATCAATCATAGGATATGCAAAGATTATGTGGCTATGTATGAGGATTTGTATATCTCGGACATGTTTCTCCATGTAGTTTGAAATAATTGTACAAGGGAACACCATGTGCCAGAAAATAACGAGTACATCTGCTGTACTGTACATGTGGAGTATTCATTACTTGAACTTTTTACTTAGGATAATACATTTATGAAGGAAAACAACAATGGATGTAGACGACAAGTGGTGTAGATAATATTCACATACCTTAAACCTGACTCCGGGAATGTCACCGACGGCATGACCCTTACGACCGAATCCTGCTACTAGTACTTCATCGTTCTCCTCAATGTGGTTGAGGCAACCGTCCCGCGGCACGAACGCTGTCACCTTCTTGCCGTTCTTGATCAGCTGCACCCTCACACACTTGCGGATAGCAGAGTTGGGCTGCTTGGCTTCTACACCACTGTTGAAACATTACTCAGATATAATATTTATTCATAAATGATATCAATTTAGTATATGAGAACATTGTTTTATGGGCTTATGTTCCTGAGTATATACAAAAAGTTTTAATATAAATATATTTCATTAATAAAAAATACATCCCGAAATAAGTTCCCATAGTCATGGAAAGTACAACTTAGGAAAATAAGCCACTAAAATGACTTTTAAAACATTATTTTGTGTGAATATAGAGTAATACCATATAAAAGAACAAGTTCCAAATATAAATGCAACAGTCCAAGCAATTATGTAAAATCAATATAGATTAACATAATTTACGTATGATAATTTTGTAATAAATACTATACCACATGGCACAAGTAAATAAATGTATGAAATTACACTGCTGTTAATTATTTTTCGACGAGCAGTTACGTGACGCGTTATATCATTCCTTCGCGCTAACAATTAAGACAATAGCGTAGTAAAACGAAGTAAACACGCTATATATACATAAATCATCCCTAACATAAGTGGTTTATTAACCCCATGTGAAGTTCATTGACCCAATTCCGCCGACTGCATTCCCAGGGAGAGGCGACGCCGCCGCTCGCAGTATTATCCTGTGATTGTAGACCAAACACATTCACGGGAATAATAATGCGCGCGGGGACGCGCTACGTGACGGCACGCCAATCTTCTATCTTCGACACACTTTCTTGCACGTACGTTTCTTGCGCGACTGTTCGACCGTTATTCACTTCATTAGCATTCCCCCGCAATTTTTAACGGTTTTGCGGAAAGACGTAGCGTCGCTTCACACGAAATGGATGCGTACGTGAGACAGGTGAAACGTACTTACACTTTCTCCAGGACGATGCCCTTAGCGTGAGATGCACCACCGAAGGGATTGGCCTTCCACCTCGTCCCCATGTGGGCCTTTTTGTAATCCTTGTCCGCCCATCGCTGCTCGCGGCGATGGTTCACGTGCTTACGCGCCGTGCGTATACCACGGGGTTTACCTGAAATCGTAAGTTGCCGGTTATCACTCAATGTTTACGGAACTTCATGAAATCGACACACTACACTCTGTGGATGATTCCGTGAATGGGAAATCTCTCGTTGAACTTTAATTATAACGCGGCATTACCAGGATTAAAATAGATTCGTTTATACACCACGAGAAAAACATGTCTGCGCCATGGCCGACACCTAGGCATGCAGATACAACAAAATAACCAAATTACTTAAAAATATATTAACGTAGATTTCACTTCCACATAACACAGCAATTACACTTGTAAACTAAGGAAAAACTGGTAAAGTTTCAAATAAAACTTAAAATTCAAGCACAGAACTATTCCTTACCCATTTGGATAGCACGACACCAGTCGGCTACGGATGGGAAAAGAAATAATTTTTGACCAACCACTGCCTTCAGTTCAACATTACTGCCAATATTACAAAAAAAAGTATAAAGTGTTGCCACCTTATTTATGTATATTATTTTAAGCCGACTTTACACTATTAAGCATCACATTTGCCGTAATGACTAAGAAAATAATATTCTATTAAATAAAAAAATATACTACAACTTTTATTATTATTTTCAGTGAAGTGATCATAACTTGATTTTAATTTTTATGCGAGATCTTAATTGATCTCAAAAAAAATGGTTGTTGAACTTAATTGGCTATTTGACTGATTTTGGAAAACAGTTAAAATGATTCATTATAGTATAATAAACACGCTACATCAATATTT
>DWNE01009968.1:0-10592 GCA_018249875.1 Cecropterus toxeus
CAACCACATCCGTCCACCGAAACGCAAGAACTGCTTCACGCTAGAAATAGGTGAGGCGGTGGTACTTCCCTGATCGAACTACATCGGTTCTACCATCTGGTGTATATACATATATTTGTTACATATTTGAATGTACTTCGCTTTAGACATGATAGTCGCTATCTTTAAAAAGTGCTTATTGAAATCGAAAGTAGCCCAGGAGTTGACCAGACAAATAACAACATAGCTACATGTATGAAAAGTTTCACGTAAATCGGGCCAGTGATTTTTGCGTGATTGGATAACAAATAGACTCACAACATCTTATTTTTATATTTTTTTTATCAGACTGAAGACAAACGTGCATGCAGTCAACTTGATGTACGCGGTAAGTACCGCCCACTTCTGTAAGCAACTTCATATAGAACAGGGGTTCTATATGAAGTGAATCACAGATGCGTTGCTACTCCTGAGAACTAAGATGGTCGACTCATATATAAGTGACCCACTGCATGTTAGACCGGTATGGTGACCGCTCTGCCACGCGGGACGTCATATAGATAACTCTTTCCACGCTTTTGTAATAATCGACCACACATTATAATGTTGAAAATTAATAAAATGTTTGCAAAAATAATAACAATAAACATATGGATTGCAGCAAAATAAATTTCAAGCAATAACCACATTGCCGGTTTAACCACTATTGTATAAATATGTGGTTTTAAATTTCGGTAATGCATTGCACACTGCAGATGTACCGTGGTACAGCGGACACATCTGTGGTAGACTTCAGATAGAACCCCTGTTCTAACCATGTAAGCACCGTCATATTGAATTGGGGTTCTATCTGAGGTCGGTCACATATGCATTGCTACTACGGCGAACTAAGATGGTCGCCTCATATGTAAGTGAGCAACCACACCCTTCCATCAAAACGCAAGAACTGCTTCACGCTAGAAATATGTGTGGCGGTGGTACTTCCCCGGTCGAACAACACTAGTTCTACCACCTGGTAAAGATTCTACCACCTTTAAACTTTCAACTTTCCAAGAATTCTGTTTACAATAAAAAAGAGACCAAAGCTCGCTATGAAGTGCTTCATAAGTTATTTCAAAGCTCCATAACAACTTAAAGTGCATAGAGAATAGTATATCTAAGTTTTCTTCCAACTTTCAATACCGAGCACTCAGGAGCCGAGGTGGGCATTAAAAGTAACATCCTAAGTATACTTATACGGACTTCCTAGAAGCAACGGGGCTAAGACTGTTTTATGAAAGTTTTTGTAAGACGCGTGAGGGTTTCTTAAACTTCGTAAGGCCCCGGGTTTGACCCTCGATTTAGCATGTAAGTAACTTTGCAACTTAGGCAAAACTAATGCAGTTCGATCGGGGAAGTTTGGTAAAGGGAGATCTCTAGCCAGGCTAGGTGATCATGCCTGGGCAGCGGCCGTGCTCAAACAGTCTCTGTTCGGAACTTATATATATGCGCGATGTTGGGAAAACTCCGATAGCGTGATTCAGAACTCGATGACGTCATCTCTTGATGAGTAGCGGGAGGTTGCAACAGTACCACCGGCACACCTATTTCTACCGTAAAGCGTTCCTTGCGTTTCGATGGAAGGGAATGGTTGCCGACTCACTTATATATGAGGCGACCATCTCAGTCCTCGGGATTAGCAACGCATCTGTGATCGACTTCGGATAGAACCCCTGTTATGTATGAAGTTGCTTACAGATATCCATGGGCGGTAACCACTTACCATCAGGTGGACTGCATCCTCATTTGCTACTTCAGTCTGATAAAAAAAAACTAAATTATCGTGTTATTAAATTTGTGTATCGCTGTATACACAAATTATATCAATCTGGTGTTACACACAACATTGTATATCTGATGTCATTTTCCGTAATATAATAGCACTTACCCAAATTGTTTTCCCTGAATCCAGCCGATTCCGTATATCTGAAAAAGAAAATGATCTATAATGTATTTTATCAGGAAAACAGATCGAGAAAATATGTTGGTGTAGGTGGAAACTTTGCGCTTCATTTGGAGTCTAAGGTTCGATTCCCAGGTATGCACATGAGTTTTTCAAATAAATATGCTCATTATTATAATTTCATAATCATAATCATTTATTTATTTGCCTTATATGTAGTAAGTACAATAAGTTGTTCATAAAGTATAAAGTCCATACATTTATGGTATGGAAACATAATATGCAAGAATAAAAAGGAATTAATTAATTAATGAACATTAGAATGAGTCAAATATATATCACAAAAGCATAAATTAATTCGAAGGTAATAGTAATAATAATAATAATGCATGTCAATCAAGTTTCTTGTAAAATATTCATTCCGATTATAAAACATTTTATATAACAAGATTTTTTTCAATTTAATTTTAAACATTTTAAACATAATTTTAAACATTGCGTGGTAATAATTTAATTTCATTCAGTAATTTATTATAAATCTTAACACACATCCCATGCATTTTTATCATTATTACTTGCTTTAACTGTAAAGGAAAACTTCGTGAAGAACTTATTAACAGTCAATTATTTTTTTATAATAATTAATTCATACATTTTTTTAATGGTTTATTTAACAGCTTACGTCAGACACCCATATTGTTATAATAATATTTTATTTTTATTTTTTTGGACGCCATATTAAGGAATGATATAGTCTATGTAACTCTACAACATCGTTCATAGGGCAGATAACCGATGATATAGAAGAGTCCGCGAATGGAGACCACGCCTGGGCAAAAGGAGTGTAGGCCGCCCCCCGACCAGGTGGACTGACGACTTTACGACTTGAAGAAGATCGCGGGCAACCGTTGGATTCAGATAGCTCAGGACTGGTTGGAGTGGGGCCGATTAGGGGAGCACTATATCAAGCAGTGGACTCTCAAAGGCTGATAGATAGATAAATAGATTGATAGATAGATAGATAGATAGATAGATAGATAGATAGATATATAGATAGATAGATAGATAGATAGATAGATAGATAGATAGATAGATAAATAGATAGATAGATAGAAATCTACAAACTGAGACGATTTCAAAGATATGTCGTATGTTACAATCCGTCCATCCAATTCCGTCAAGTCGTTGGGCTGTAGCGCGTACCAAAGTAATGGGCGTACATACAAATATATACGCTGGAAAAACATTACGTAACATAGCATATCATAAAGCCAGTCGAGTTCACTACTTATATAAACCATGAACTTTGTACAAAGAATTATGATAGTAAGTATGAATTCTTGGTATAACTATTTGTTATGCGACAGAGCTTCCAAGAAGCGCATTTTTAAGCGCTTCCCTCCATTATGCTTAGAGCTTAAGTAAAGTTTCGTGTAGAAATGCATCTCATATTGTATACTCTTGAAATTTTATCCCACATACAGTTCTTACTCCAGTAAGTAAAGTTGGAAGTATGTATTTGTTTACATATCGGAATATGATTTCAGAAAAGTAGGTTTGAAAACCTTGCGAAATCAATATTATGATGTATAAGATGATGTTTACTTAATATATTTTACTTATTTAATAATTAATGGGAGAAAGGTCTAAGTGCTCCTGTATGTATGTTAATCTTTAAATTCTATGGATTTTTTATTTTTTTTATTTGTGTACATTTTCATAACTCTATAAAATTGTAGCTTAGGCGGAAATCAGGACAGAAGCCGGAGGTATGGTTTTGGTTTCGGTGTAAACTAGGAGACGTCGTACGTTCGGTTTCGGCTGAAACTGTATAGTGCAGAAACCGTGGATATGGTTCCGATTTTGGTGAAAACTATGCAGTACACAAGCTGAGTATTTGATTTCGGTCGGTGGAAACAAGGACAGAAATTGAAGGTCCGGTATCGGTGGAAACTAGAACAGAAGCTAAAGGTTCCTTTTGCATTTCATTGGAAAATAGGAAGGGAGCCGTAGGTTCGGTTTCAGTTTCGGTAGAAAATTAATTGAGGTCAGTTTTTAATATTAAGGCCAGTTCTTCGCAAAGATAATTTTTATTTATCATTTTACAAATTATAAATAAATTAATTGTTTTCTACACTCACAGCCCCACATTAAGATTTTATCCTGTGTCATGAGTGCCATGGATGCATAAAAAGACGAATACACACCCAGACCCAGAACAGAAATGTCAATTCTAAATTCAGATGTCCGTCTCGCCGGGGATCGAACCCGGAACCCACTGCGTGTCAGACCGTCGTGGTGACCGATCCGCCACGCGGGTCGTCATATATAAATATAATTTATAATAAAAAAGTGTGTGTGTACTTATGTACACGCGTTAGAAGTTATACTTCTGTGGCGTAACAAGGTAAAAGTCTTTTAAAAAATATATCTTTCGTCTTATTCTACGTTTGTAGAAAAAATGACACTTACAATAGAAAAAAGGTATTTAAAACATTGAAAATTTTGCTATAACGCATTATGTAGTTAAATAAAGTTTATTTAAATATTACAAAAAAAATGTGCATAAAGGAATGGATATTTTTTATTTATTATCAATAAGTAATAAATAAAAATAAAATAATAAAAATAAAACTAAAATGTTGTCTTTAGCTAACTTCAGGGTGTAAGTTTTTCGTGACGGTGTGCGCGCGCATCGTAAAAATTTACTCTCATCATTTTTCCCCAACGCGCCAAAAGACGTATAACTTCAAAAATCACAAAGTGTTTCACGTAATTTTTAAACCAAAAATGTATTGTACTCTTTTTGCATAAACAAACAAAAGTAGACTTACACTAAGAGCGTTATTTGAAGTAAATAGTCAGGGTCCTCTAACATTCAGGATCCAGAACTCTAGTAATGGAATACATTACGAAAGTTAAACGCATATAGCCTGGTTGGTATCTCGGAGGAACTTTGGTGGAATTTTAAATCAGCTTCCTTAGCGAGATGTTAATGGTTGTGAATATAAAAAGCTTATAATCTAGCCTAGTGGTAAAGTGAGCACTTAAATGGCTCCGACGTTCAAATCTCGCGTCTTGATCACCATACCAGTCTGACGCGCAGTGGGTCCCGGGTTCGATCCCCGGCGAGACAGAAATATGAATGATGAACTTATATTTTTGTTGTGGGTTTGGGTGTTTGTGTACACTCATAGCCCGATACTAGGATTTTCTCCTGTGTCGTGAGTACCATGGTAACACACAAAGACGAATACACAAACACCTAGACCTAGAACGAGCATCAAATTCAATATTCAAATGTCTGTCTGGCCGGGAACCGAATCCGGAACCCACTTTGCGTCAGACCGGTATGATGACTGCTTCGCCATGCGGGTCGTCTTGGATAAGTATGTCTTCCATTTACGACCATGTGAAAGGCGTCCTTGCTAGCTTCTTTAATTAAAAACGGTTTATGGTAGCACGACATTCCACCCACGAGCTTCTACTATTTTAAAAATGTTGTTCTAGTCTCATTATTTCGCTGTATTTTCTTGGTTCAAAGTTTTAGTAAAGTTTAACTGGACATTTTATAGCATGAACTACTCAGTCGCGGTGTCATGAATATAGAGAGAACATAAAATCGCTGTCGGGGAACTTCCAAATAATCTAAAGTTTAGACATATTATAATATACTGACATATTTTTGTTGGGTTTACTAATTCGAGATGAATCTTAGTGTTCGGGAGAAGTAACGCATCTTGAATGACTAAACATACCTTCTATTCTATATTAAGTTACTTACAGATATGGGCGGTAGTGACTACTTAACAACTTACCATCAGATGGACTGCATGTTACTTTAACTTAAAACGGAGTAAAAGCAACATTCTAATAATCTTATCATTAACATATAATACGTTTAGTAATATTGTTGTGTAAAATATACCTAGTATCTTGTCTCCAAAATTCCTCATTGCCTAGAGTCGAAATTATTCGAGCAGTGTGTTGCCAGTTGATGACCTACGGCGCCGAAACGTGGTCTTTTACTATATGTAGGTCCCATTCGAAAGCTCAGAGTCGATCAGCGTGCTATGGAGAGGGCTATGCTTGGAATTTCACTACGAGAAATTCGCAACGATAAAATCCGTAGCCAAGCTAAGCTTACCGACATAACTCTCAAAATTAGCAAGCTGAAGTGGCAATGGGCTGGCCACATCGCCCTTAGGACCGGTAACTGATGGGGAAGGAAGGTCCTCGAGTGGTGACCACGTTTAAGCAAAAGCACAGGTCGCCCGCCAATCAAATGGACCGATGACCTGAAGAAGACAGTGAGAAATCATTGGATTCAGAAGGCACAGGACCAGTTGGATAGGCGCCATTTACGGGAGGCCTATGTCTAGCTGCGGACCTCGAACGGCTGATGGGTGGATGAATAGTAATAAATAGTATTTTTTACGTTCAGAGTTATATATCATTGGGTATCAAGGCCTACGCAAGTATAAATAAATTTAAATCTTAGGTAGCAGAAGGAGTTTAATGTCTTTGAATAAATACGGTGGATCTTAATAAATCTTTATTCTGTATAGCGCTTTACCCTTTGATGTCACCGCTGTAAGTGGATCCTCGTGTGATATATTTGTGACTCGACCTTAAATGTTTGCCATACGCCCATATATCTCGAATATCTTGTGTGCTGAGTTAAGATGGAACGAACTTCCTCTTACACCGTCTCGTAATGCAAATATTGGCGAATTTTAACAAGGTTATTTGTGATGTCAGCAAATGTTTGGTCAAATATATTGGAGCTTGTGCCTTTAAACTCTATAATGGCCAAATTGTTACTATGCGTAAACTAAGCTGGAATATGTAAGTATAATAAATAATTTCTTAATTTTTTTAATACTCATAAGCTTGTACTATTCAAGCGATTGTAGATTGGGTATGTTTTAACCAGGGAACCACTGTCTCGGACATTTCTAACATTAAGCAGTTCTAGCGATTCTATAGAAGGGTGTGCTTGTTGGCTCACTTTGATATGAGGCGACCATCTTCGTCCTCAGCAGTAGACAGTCAGTAAAAGACAGTAACAAAAGAAGACTTCTTTTTTTTGGCAATTCTGTAGTTCCTGTTGGCCCTACTGGCCTTTACATATTCACCGGATTTTATCTAGAAGAAGAGTATCTAGAAGTGTCGATGGCTTTGGTCCCCGTTGCGTGAAGTGACTTTCGCCTCTGGTTTTAATAGGCATTGCGACTGACCCAAGGGCACCTCCTCTGAAGGTCTGATGACAGACTGAATTCAGTTAGAAGGGATCCTGTCTGAAGTATATCAGTGTTTCATACGATGTTGCGACAGTGGTAAGCTATCAGACGAACTGCATGCTCGTTTGCTACTTCAATCCTATCAAAATATACCCACAAACTTACAGTTACAGATGTGTTTAATGTTCGCCCCATATGCAAACTAGGGTCTCATAAATTTAACTTGGAGTTTGTTCCCTGTAATGCTACGTTCAAACAATATTTTGTATCGATATATGTGAGTTATGGTAATGTTAGGCGGTGACATTTGGATACAGATTACGATGAAATATTGCTGTCTAATTCTTTTCGGCTTAGTTTTCAGTTTAGACTGACATTATGTAGGGTATTATTTGTTTTGGTTGAAACGGTACGATATATTTTTCATAAAAACACACTATTACACTTAGACCCTGGAGACAAACCTAAATTTATTATTGTACGATTCGCGTGGCGGAGCGGTCGCCGTACCGGTCTGACGCGCAGTGGGTCCCGGGTTCGTCTTTGTGTGTCCATGGCACCTATAACACACGAGAAAATCCTACTGTGGGGCTATAAGTACAGAAAGCGTGTGTGTGTGTGAGCCATACTGAGGACCGAATCCGAAACTCGCAGGGCTGACCGTCATGGTGATCACTTGGCCACGCGGCTTGACCACGCAAATTAGTGATTACATTCCATTGACAATTTTTACGAAATTAGCGAACATTCCGTGTAAAAAACAGTTTGACTTTTCTGAGATTTTTAATCCAATATACGTAATACACTGATTTTAACCGACTTCCCAAAGGAAGAGAATATATTTGTTTTTTTTTTTACATAAACAGTATATAGCACATAGTTCTGAAGTCGGCGCTCATATACTCGTAGAACATAGTTTTGTCGACATGATTTAGCGAAGTGTTTTGAACGCCGACTTCGGGACTATGTACTGTTTATGTACTAAGCCAATATATATTATAATTATTTTTTACTTTTTTGTGCCATGGAAGTCGGTTATATTTTTTGTTATTTTTTTATTATTATTGATTATCCTAAAGAGATTGGGCATAGTACTAGTTTATTACGTTTTCATAAAACAATAATCAAGTACTCAAGAACGAAGATCGACGAATCATATATAAGTGAGCCGGCTACCACACCCTTCCAGCGAAATACGAAAATATTTCCACTTAGTGCAGGATACTGTTCGTAGATGGCGTTATTTTAATTATGCCTCATGAATATTGTTTATATGCATTGCATATCTATTGCATAGCATGATGTTCCACACCTACAAGGCTTCCCGTGACGGTTTTTTTTTTAGTCGCATCAAAGTCGGTTTCTATTTTTGTTAAATACGTATCTATTATGAACAAAAGGGTGTGAATTATTTTTGTAACAAAAGATTTTTCTAATTCCTTTTTAAATCATTCTTCGATTAATAGTAGGCTTTTTAAAACATTTATAAAGGAGTATTTTATACAAAAATGGTAAAATAGGCAACTGAATGTTTCATGTACCTCAAAGGGTAAGATAGCTTCGAGGCGTTGGTACGAGCACTCAGCGATATTGCTCACCCACATACGCTTAAGCTGTTCACACACGACGCGGTTGTCAGCGTTTTATGTGACCTAATTTTTACCCGACGACGTCAGAAAATTAGGTATTATTAGCGTATGTATGTATCTATGTCTAATTCTTTGGCACACGCTACAACCTAAACAGTTTGATGGATTGTGACATATGACAAATCATTAAAATCGTACCGTTTTCTAGAGTGACATAGCAATTTAAATTTGCCAGGTGGTAAAATCAATGTAGTTCGACCGGGGAAGTACCACCGCCACACCAGTGAAGCAGTTCTTGCGTTTCGGTGGAAGGGTGTGGTTGCCGGCTCACTTTTATATGAGGCAACTATCTCAGTCTTCGGGAGTAGCAACGCATCTGTGATAGACTTCACATTGTACCCCTGTTCTATATGAACCACTTACCATCAGGTGGGCTGCTTGCTCGTTTGCTACTTCATATTTATAAAAAAAAGTAACGCCTGTTAATAGGTAGAAGTGGGGCTAGGTATCAATTGAAAGGTTGTAAATACATCATTACATATATAAATACCTACATATATACTGTTAACAGATGTACTAGATTTACCTATCTAAATAAGACCTTGTATATGTACTTATATAATCAGAATATGCGGGGAATTTGTGACTTCCGATTTATTACCCAATAAAGTGATCTAGCCAGGTTTCGTTTTTAGATATTTTCGTTTTATCCGTATTCACAGGCAAGGAAAAACTGCTACAATATTATTAGAAGTAAAGATAAATTTTGCCACCATTTACAAGGTTATAGCTTAGATAGGAAATCGGAGGGTCTTGTAACCAAAAGACAACGGTTTGGGTCCAGATGTCACCAGACCTATTATTTCATCAACATCTTATTATAACTTCAAAAACGCAATTCACCAAAAAAAACCGTGCAAAGCTCGGTCGTTAAGGAACTGAATATATGTGTAATGAACAAAATTCAGCGTTCAAACGCTCACGTCCAAGCAGCCTTAAGTCTGTAATATGTACAGACATGCATGAACACGCGTGCTCCTTTACAATGGTTTCACGGCACAATCTCATTCTTTAAGACGAGATAAGTTTCTAGGACCCCTTTTTTATTTGAAATTTCATTATGTGAGTACATGAAATTTCTTTTATTCAAATAAGTGAAAATAGAACGGAATCTGTTTTTATTGACGACAGATGGCTGAGCAGTCACCATGTTGCTGGCACGCTGTGGGTTCCGCGTTCGATCCCCGGTTAGACAGATATCTAAATTATGAATTTAGGTTTGGGCTAACTGGCTTACCTTTAAGGCTTAGGCTTGCAGTACCCTGCATTATCAGGGTTAGAGGTTGAAACTCAAAATTGTATCATATGTCTGCTTAGTAATGTTTTTATCTTGTCGTCTTAAGGTGTCTATGGCAAGCACGTCAAAGGTAAGAAACCACGCACTTTCATCCGCGTTTATTAGAGAACAATCTATTAAAAACAAAGGAACATAGCGTGATTTTATATAGCCTAAAGCTTTCCACGATAAATTTCCTATTCAATACAAAAAAAAATCAATTCGAACTAGTAGTCCCTGAGATTAGCGCGTTCAACCAAACAAACTCTATTGCCTTATAATATTATAGTATAGATAGTATAGATAATAGTAAGTGAGCATGCAGTATACCTGATATTAAGTGGCCATTGACATCTGTGGCGTAGCGTGGGCTTACGCTTCCCGGGGTGGACGAATACAAATTTTGACGACCAAAAAAAAAAAACTACAATATCTAACTTGACGACCAAAGAAAACGACAATATCTAACTTGACGACCAAAGAAAACGACAATATCTAACTTG
>DWNE01009969.1:0-10592 GCA_018249875.1 Cecropterus toxeus
CTCTCCTCCTAAACGGCTGGACCGATTTTAATGATTACTTTTGTGTCTTCAGGTTAATCCGAGAATGGTTTAGATTCATAATTCGGTTCAACTTAGTTAATTTTTTTTTTGCTTAATTCCCACTTTAAGTGAAATTGGTCTACATAACCTCAAAATTCATAACTTTTGTTATGTTTACTAATTTCTTATTTATATTTATAAACAATTTAAATAGCAAAACAAGGTTTGCTGGGTCAGCTAGTAGTTTTATAAAAATATTTACCAAAATTAGGTAAATTTAAGCTTGTAAAATTAATTAAATAGATACTTACCCGAGATTGTAAGTATGTGTAAATCAAAGAAAAACAACTTGGCTACGTTTTGTAACCGAATTTTATAACGAAATCATCAATTATTTGTGTTATTGTAACTATGCAACGCCGTCAGAACATACTAACTCATTCGCAAACGTGTGGATGGCCGCGTTTGATTTCCAAAATCAAGCCAAGAGTTTGTAGAGGTTTGGAGTTTGCGGCAAGTCGCAAGCGTGCGGATGAGCCATTATATTCTAACTTGCAAGCTATGATAACGTATTCTCTATATGAATGTTTTCCATGTTGCCATCAGAGTAAATAACGTGTAAATCTCAATGATGAATATTATGATACTATTACCGTGAGTTAGGTGTTTAACTTAAATAAATTCCAAGCCTATTGGTTTGGTTACATGAAAATATCGATAAACTTATTCAAACCTCAACTTGCGTCGCAACCCGAGTGAGGATAACTCAGTTTCCGCCTTTATCTCACATGTGATGTCAGTGATGTGGGTCTGTTTGGTATAAAAAACATCATTTCAGTTACACTTTTTGGACTATACGTTTAAATATGTCTAGCGTGGGATTTTTTACAATAAACTATTAAGTTCCTGTAACAGTGAGCGAAAACAGGATGATAATATTGTGGTCATTGCTTTTTATCATTGTGAGTATTGAATTAATTTATTGACCGATCTTTCCAACATTTACTTTTTTTATATAGTGAATACTAGTTAGATATATTAGCTCTACTTTATTATATTTATATTTTCTAACCGTAAACTTTAATAACATCAAATACCTATCACCATTCTTCTAATGTACAAGATAAGATAGTTTTCTCTGAACGAAAAGAAAAAGGATTAAATTCAGGGTAAGGGCGGACACCGTTTCCCAAACATACACATTTTGTATATAAACATAAATCATAATACTAGCATTTATTTAGTTTTAGTCTGTTTTTTCACATTTAACTGATTGCAGGGACTGTGCCATGATGCCAATGGAGCGACAGAATGCACTGCCAGGGGGAGATACCCGAACAGTTTGAGGAACGACTGCCGGGGATACACTATGTGTTTGAATGTCCTAACGAATTTTACGCGAATTGACATTGTATGCCCCGATAGTTCAATATATAGCCACTTGGATAATCAGTGCACGAACGTAACGAGTTACCAATGCTTGCCAGAACATAACTGCACTCAAGTCGGAGATTTTCCGAACCCATACACAAATGACTGCGGCTCGTATATTTCGTGTGTCGAATCCCTAGGTACTATTGTGACTGCAAGGCTGGTCCAGTGTCCACCAGACATGCTGTTCAACCCACTTAATAGTACCTGCGTTAATAGCACGTTGTACAGGTGTGAAATACCCACAATTGTACCGCCGATTGTGATCAATGCAACTGTAAAATATTCTCCTGGAGTTGTTTTGACAAGAAATAATGCAAGTTACATGAACTTCCATGCTGTAATCTTCCTTTTATGTGTAACGTTTACGATAATGAAATAAAATATAACGGAAATATATGTTTGTATAATTGCACCTGAGCCCTCTAAGTCTAAGACCATCTTGTAATCGATTTGGCTAACCAGTTATTTAGGTTCCATCTCGGATATCATGATGGAATTGCACCTGTGTATATTTTTCTATATAATTGCACCCACTCACTACCATTTTTACAGAAGGCTTTTTTTTATAAATACGAAGTAGCAAACGAGCAAGCAGCCCACCTGGCGGTAAGTGGTTACTGCCGCCCATGGACTTTTGTAAGCAACGTCATATAAAACAGGAGTTCTATATGAAGTCTATCACAGATTAAAAAAAAAACTGTTTGCTACTTGTAGCTGCTCCACCACGAGACATTGGCTCATCGTTGCATGATTTTCGTATCAATTTTTAGCGAAAATTCGTCGCCCTATAGTTCGGCCAGTAGTTTTAAGTGAGGTCCGGATATGGTTGAAAAGCCCAAAGAAATCCATGTATGCATAGTGCCAATTTAAGGCAAGTTTAAAAATGGAGTGCAAAAATCGGAAGTATACGTTTGCTTTTAACGCGCAACGTTATTGAAGCGAAGGGTAGCGAATGACGTTTTAGCGAATGTTTCGCGAGCATCGTATAAGGTGGATTGGGTCATTTTATTTCCAATTTTAGGAGGCCTCAATTCTTCATAGTTAAACGAAAAATTAATTGATATAAAAACAAAATCAATTTATATGAGGAAGTAAGTTTGAGTTTGAATTTTGAATGTGCAAGTAAGATTGCTGTACCTATTTGTTTTTATAATGACAAGGCTTTTTATGAGTAAGTATTCGACAAAATATTTTTTGGAATGGTCTATTTATTAGCTTTTATTTGTTACTCATATTCACAGAACATCATAGTCCTACCAGAATTAAGCGCATATTGTCATGAGAATAAAAGATTTAAAAGAGTCGTTCCTCCCCCTCCTTCATTCCCTATTTACACGCGCCATTTTTTTTAATAAATAGCTAGGAAATACTTAGTGAAAAAAATACCTAATAAGATACCTATTTTTTAATATTATCCGAAAACTTAAGATTTAATCATAAAAAAAAACTGAAAAAACAAATGGATTAATCAGAAGTATTTATGCATTAACACGACCTTTCGATTTAAGAGTTTTGTTATTTTACTTTGAAATAAAAGTTGTTTACAATGTAAATTCAACATTTATAACCACCGTGTGGTGACTTTAGACTTAATTATTATACTACTTTTCGAATAAATATTATCGGATTTATACATCCGATAATATATTGACAATGTCAACATTTATGGCTGCACGTCCCTATAATCCTTTGCCTATATCTTTAAAATTACTCTAACAACATTAACAATAACATTTCCGATTTAGGTTGTGTTTGTGTAAAACAACAAAATATTAAGAGATTGCTTGCATAAAAACAAATTTCAAGTTATTCAAGTTTCAAAGCACTTAATTTAATTAATTTAAAAGGGGTCTATTTTACCAAATGTACTCTAACGTCATAGTTCCAAGGTATGTAACATAACCTAAGCAACACTTAATTATGTTCAAATTGCATGATAACGCGCTGTTATTATAAATTTTCAGACAATGGTCAAGATTGGCGTGTATCTGTCGATCATTGACATCAATAGAAGGGCAGAAACTCCCACAAACGTCGAAATCCAGCGACGGGATTTCACCTCCACCTCGGATTCCTAGAGGTCCTACTGATATATTGCAAGCTTTATCAGTCACAGTCGGAAATGACCCTACTGCGGCTCATTACAAGTATGGTTTAGTTATTATAGTTATAATGTGTCCATACTTTTGTAGTTTTACACTTATTTACTATTTCGATCATGAAAACAGTTTATAATTTTGATTCATTTCGAAAATGTACATTGATTTATGATGATTCTACCCAAAAATAGACTTACCGAAATACAGATACACTGATTATGAAAGCTTTTAACATATCTTATCACAACCTTATAAGATACATAACGAAAGTATATCAATAAATTAACTGTCTTGCAACTAAACTTCCTTTGAATTTCTTTATAATCATAAATATAGACTTATGTCAATATTAATGTTAAATTACGTGTATTAACTATATTATATCCGAATAAAATTCTTTCCAGATACCATGATGATCCATATCTGATACCATTATCGAACTATAGCAAACGTTCCTATGCCTTATCAGCTGAGGCCGGAAGAAAGGCAGCTGCCTGGATTCGGGATGAACATGCAGAACTTTTCACCACTCGAGAATGGGACCCTCCCACTAAAATAAAAACTCCATACTTCAATGCTGATCCCCGCATTGATGCATTTGCACCGAAACCAATTTATAACGATGAAACAAAGGTGAGAGAAAAATATTTATACAATAGTGCCTTTACCTAAATTTGCGGCAAGGATTCTTGTACATCTGTAGACATCATTAATATTATGGTGGACAAAAAAAATACAGTTTAATTGAGAACCTTTTTTGAAGTCAGTTAAAAATCATATTTTTCTATATAATATTTTGACAGGTACAGCCTATATATCCCATAGTGTTACAGTAGATATAAATTTGTTGCTATTGTATTGAATAATGCTATATTGTGCACCACAGTATACATCTACTGATATAATGCGTGTACATATGTACAAGGCTTAATATATAGATATTATATTCATTAGATTTCTTATATAAAACTAGAAATGTATCATTATCTTCAGGTATTTTTATTTACACAAACTCATTAAGACAGATAATTCAATGTATGAATACTCTGAGTTTCCACATTGATCCTCATTATGTATAATTTGTAAGGTATTACTTGTGTAATAAATTTTAGTATTTTTTTTTAAAATAATATGTTTGTAGGTGACTGAAGGAGATCTAGCATATACAATTGAAAATGCACTCGTTGAGGATGCCATAAAAGTGTTCCAACTGCTTGGAGGTGTTGAGGGAGTGAACGAAGAACTTAAAATAAAGTTCTTGCAACTTCTATGCTTCTACAACGAAAAAGAGACAGTGTCCGCTGAATGGTTAGAGGAAAGGTGGTTCTCAGCTGTCACGAGAGAAAGGCAGGCAGCTACATGGAGGTAAGTTTGTTGAAATTTTATTAGTGTCAAGTAAGTTTATACTGTCATGTTAATACACTCATTTTTCCAAGTACCCTTAAACATTTAGAAAAACTTGGGTTTAATTTCCAGCTCAATTATATATAATATTTTAAATTACAATGTTTCCTACCTGTTGAAATGTCTTTCTGTTAATACCTAATAGTAAATAAGCTACTGGTTCTAAAAGTGAGCAGTAGATGAAATAACTTTGAAATTCTCTGTATAACTTTGCAGACACTGCAATATAATTAATTCCGAAAGGGGGAATAAAATAAGTTTGAGAAACTCTTGATTTATACTAAAATATGATAACATATTTTTATTTTACTTGCAGTTTTACAATTTTAATTGCAGATTAGGAGGATTAGCTGATAAAATTTTTACCTCAATGGAACCAAAGACACCAGAAGCGTACTGTGCCATTATACAGGGTATGGCCAAGTATTACCAGGTAAAAATCGTACCAAACGACTAGCTAATATTTCTAAAACTTTATGTAAGTCCCTAAATTCCCCTACCTAATACATTATTCTGTGCCTTTTAGACAGACAAACTGATCAACTACACAAAAGGTGTCTTATGCGAAATATAAACTTGACTACACTATAAATTTTACTACACTAGGAATGTGTAATATAGAATAATGCTTCAGATATAATATCTTCAGACAACAGCTCTTTTAGCACAATGTACGCTAAGGCCAACTTTGACATGTCACGCTGAGAACATAAATAATGAAGTTCTCATTATACATTACTATTAACACAAGTATTGGTTTGTGTGTTAAATATTTTGTTTTTCTGTATATTTGTTTCACTTCAAATACCTTTAATGGAAATATTTGCGTGAAGAATTTATTATCGGACACTGACTGCATCATATTCCTTTTTTTTCCACTAATATTTTCTCAGAGTTCCGTTATATGTATTTGCATATTTATTAATGTAGTAGTAAAATGTTATTGACATTTGCATTGCAAGATTTTATTCCTTAAAGCATACTATGTTTTACTATTTCAGGCAGAAAGAGCTCACATGCTGTCACAAGAGGCGATCGAAAAAGGAATTCCTCTATCAACAGGTGTATATAATGCATTGTTGGGTTGTATAGGCTTCCTAAAGGAAGGAACATCGTTAAGGATAAATGCACTCAAAGAATTATTGAGTCAAATGCACGAGCAGGTACATAAAAATTTTGTTGTACACGCAAAATGTATGCTTTGCATTAAAAGCCGATTTTTAATTCATTGATCTATCAATGTTTAATATAAAAATGCGATAAAACACATTTTAAATTATTTATTTAATGGAGGCTGATCATGACCCTTTTTTTATAATACAGAAGTAGTAGATGCATCCCACCAGATACTGGTGTCATAGACATTTGTTAATTGAACCCCTAGGACATGAATGGTGAACCAATGGCAACATTATGGGCACATGGGCATTGGCAGCTATGCCTACCAGACTTGTCGGGGGCAAGTGTCGTAGGAGGAAGAAGTATTAGATTTGGCGACATTTTTTTGGATCGTCAAATCGTACAGACGCTGGTGTCAATGACAATTTTATAGATTTGACAATGTTTTTTCTTTTTATTGTCAGTATATTTAGGAAGTTGTTGGAGTGGAAATTTAATGTGGTTCAAATGTAATCGCGGAGTCAAAATTATGGGACGGCACGTCTAAGCTTCAATAAATATTTCTCTAAATATAGCACATTACGGTTCGCTACCACTACATGGTTACCCACAAAGTCCTCCTGGGTAACAACGGAATTTAATGTTAATGTATTTACCATACTACATAGTAAACCAAAAAACATCAGTACAGCAACATTACTGTTATAAAACTGAATAAGTGGTACCTATTGTGTCGAACAACTGAAAATTTGATCGCCTATACAATATTTTATTTACTTTCAGGGTGTGTCCCCAAACGGCTCAACATTGTCAGCCTGTTTAAGGTCTATATCGTCGTGGGGCGGCGGAAAACAGTTGCAAGATGCTGCCTTACAAATTATAGCAGAGTTCAAGAAAATAGGCGTTGAACCTGGCCTCTCGGCGTATTACTATCTTCTGTGCTTGTTCTGTAAAGAGCGTATGTATTTTTCTTTTTCTAATTTTAATCTATGACAATATTTAATTTGGCTATAAAGTAATTTGTCATTTTAACACTATTTCTCCTCTTCTTAAAAATACCATTAGAAGATTTCTTATGTTTTTTTGTTAAAGTTAATCTTAAATGTGATCTATGGTTTGTTTTGAAGAATGTTCTGATCACTGTTGATCAAGTCTCCTATACCATATAAATAAAGGACAGTCAACATGAGGTTTAAAGATAGAACTTAGAAATAACCATACATTCATCTCCCTGATTTTTTAAACTATATATTTCCATTCCATACAATATTTCAGTATTTACCATTTAATCATACTATTTTTTAAATTTACAAATAAAACTTTTTAGGTGGCCCCCGCATAGACATATTGACATCTATATTAGATGATTTGGAGAAAAGGGAAAATTTAGAGCCTAAAGAAGCCACAGACACGAATTTCTTCATCACAGCTATGGGTGTTTGCAGTGATCATTTGCAGGTAAGAAACATGGTATACTATTAGTTGTCAAATGGTATAAAACAATACTCAATTAAACTCACCCCTACAATTATGATTGATGGACAGGTTTTTTTTTGTAACCATTAAATAATTAACACTGGTAAGTTTTGCGAATCGGACTTACTAATTTACAAATTCTTGATAAAGGTTATGTTATGTTTATATTTTTTCAGAGTATAACTCTAGCGGAAAGGTTGAATGCATTACTTATGAAAGGTGACAATTATAAATTAGTTGGTGATGCATATAAAGAAAGCATTTACTACAGACATTACGTGACAGTAACATGCAGGTATTTATAGCTTATGTCATTTGCAGTATAAAAAGGTTTTATTTTTTTTATTAATTTCATAGATAAATAAATAATAATTATAATTTTTAGAAATGCGCCTTTTGAGAAAGCTACAGAGATTATGGACACATTAGTACCAAATGTGTATGTTCCCGAACCATCTGTTATGGAAGAGGTAAATATATTTTAGGTTAATTTTAATTCTATAACAAACCAAATTTTAAACATTTATTTGTATAAACGCTATATCAATAAATGTTAAAATTTTAAATATACTGATTTCAATAAGTCGTGTTTTCCCGTCCTTTTTTAGGGTTCCGTACCCAAAGGGTAAAACGGAACCATATTACTAAGATTCCGCTGTCTGTCCGTCGGTCTGTTTGTCTCCAGGCTGTATCTCATAAACCGTGATAGCTAGAAAGCTGAAATTTTCACAAATGATGTATTTCCGTCGCCTTCGTGCGCGAGTCCGATTCGCACTTGACCGATTTTTTCCTATTTGCAGGCGTCATTAAAAAAATGATGTAGCCTATGTCACTGAGAATTGAAAAGATTTTAATAATATGTCACAATTCGTTAAGCCGTTTGGGTTATGTCGGGTGTCAAAGATATGGACAATTGGACATACATATGTACATAAGTATATACACTCGAAACACATTACTCCCGTTCTAACGCAATCGGATAAAAAAGCTAGGGTGATTCCATTATCGCAGATTCAATATCTTGATGCATGTAAATTTTCGTAATAATGAAATAAAAAACAAAAATATGCTTGAAAGACCTACATTTATTCGAGTTTACTTTTTATTTAATAACAGTTTTAAAATATGTAGACTATTTTTTATTACACTGATAGACAAACAGATGCGATTTAAAAATAAATGTCAAATTTGGTGTATAGCGCAATCGCCCACTATGAATTCCTGTGCAGATCATCAAGACCCTGGAGGTGGGCGGGGCGGGGGACCGGCTGGCGGCGGCCTGGTCGCAGCTCGCGGCCTTCGGGCTGGCCTCGCGCGTGCGCCTCGTGGAGCGCCTGCTCGACGCCATGTGCCACTGCTACCCGCACCAAGGTACCCTTACCACCGACCAAGGCACTCACACCCATCACCAGTAGCGTAGCGTGGGGGGGGGGGCAGAAAAAATAGAAAAAACCTACCACTGACTAAGTCACCCACATCTACCACCGACCAAGGTAACCCCTATCCACCTCCGACCAAGGTTTCGGGTACCGTTTCCATTTGTATAGATAGATAGATTTTTACTGTAACAGAATTTGTAAATGCCCCCGTAGGCCTATACCAAATAAAACCTTTCATAAAATTCTAGCCATAAGTTTGTCCAACTACTCCTATAAACGAATCCGCATATTTGACACAGATAAACGGTAGTATAAACATTATACCCATGTACCCATCTTAGAAAATGTAGTAAATCTCTAGATCAAAATCATGTACATTTCAACAAAAGGAAATCATGTACATTTCGACGAAAATAGTAATATTACTGAAGGTTTAGTTCCAATCAAATGAAATGGGAGCGTATTGGGAGGCGAGTGAAACGACCAACGATTGGAGAAATACTGTATTACATTATATGATATATCTTATGATCTAATCGGTACATCAAATATGAGTAATTCTATATACCACACAAAAACCAGATCCCGGACACAAATGAAATCGGAAAAATTCAAAAGACACCAATCCTAATCTAAGCATAATACATAACTTCTAAAATCATATTTTACAGATGATGAAGTAAAAACCAAAATAAGGGAAGCCGCGGCGGATATCATCAAGTATAGTGAAATTTCTGAACAACGTGAAATAAACGCAACTACTAGATCGCCAAGACAAAAGTAAGTCATATATGAACATGACAGAATTACATTACATTCAGATGACATAATATAAATATTATATAATCCTCCAATAAAATTTACTGTAAAACAGAAATATTTGTCGGAATATGTATAAGTAAAGATCGATTAAAAACAGGTTCTGTATCCAGAGGGTAAAAATTATTGCCAAGAAAGAGTAGTTAGTCTTTTTTGATCCTTGAATCTTTTATTTTTCTTACTAAGCGAATCGAAATTGAATTGAATTTCTTGCAAGTCAAAGGAATGCGCTTCCTCCCTCACATCCTACTACCGCACGTTTCAGTCGCCATAAAATGTACGAAAATAAAAAAAAATGGGCCAAGTGCGAGTCGGACTCGCAGGCGAAGGGTTCCGTAGCATTACCGTTCACAAATCTTGAATAGAAAATATAGTTGTAAAAATAAATAAATAAAGTTGTACAGTTTTCCGACATAAGTTTGTTTTACATAGTTTGTATGAATTACAAAGTTATGTTATTCGGTTTTTAAAAAAGTGCTGTTTCTCAAAAACTGCCGACTATATCTTGTTCGAATCAATTTTTGTTGAAAATTTTCCTTAACATCTACAAAATATGTTTTATCCAGATTTTTAACACTCTTAGTGTAGAAATTACAGGGGGGGACACTCATTTTACCACATTGAAAGGGATTATTATTAGCCCCCTTAAATTTAATTTATTTTTTTATTTTTGTACACAATTCGGAAAGCGGTTACACTTAACTACCAAGTTTCAATTGTATAGTCTGAATAGATTTCGAATAAAATGACTGTGACATACGGACAGACGGATAGACAGACAGACATGACGAATCTATAAGGGTTCCGATTCTTGCCATTTGGCTACGGAACCCTAATAAGACACTCTGATTTTTCTCTTGCG
>DWNE01009970.1:0-10592 GCA_018249875.1 Cecropterus toxeus
CGTGTTTTTTGCTCAATATTGTAGATAATGGTGCGGAACCCTTCGTGTGCGAGTCCGACTCGCACTTGACCGATTTTTATCTATCATTCGCAATTTTCATTTTCGTTTTTCAAGCAAATGGTACTGGCGGCTAGTTATAATGTTTTTTTTTACGTTTGAAGCTCTTTCAGTTAGAAATACTTTGAGCGTCCAAAACTAATAACATGTGTTTAACGTTTCAGAGGTGGCTACATGTCTCCAACGCAGCACGACGCGGCTGACGTGAAGAAGGTCTGGGTGGGGCCGTCCGCGCCGTTGCTGGTCACACCCAGCGGCTGCTTGCTGGTGGAGAGAGCCCAGCTCGTGGAGCTACCGCCCCCGCTGGGCTAGACTGTGCTGGGTACCGTGGATGGCTATAGAAGGACATTTGAATGGAATTTGGACTTTAAACTTTAACTCGTTTGATGTGTTTAGGAGTTGTCTCGAAGTGTTTTGGAAGGTATTCGGTTGAAACCAAGTGTTTTTGGATTTGATAAAGAAATTTTAAACATTTTATAAATGTAAAGCTTCGGAAAATTGTTCGGTTGAACTGTCGGAAACATCTCGGAATGGCACTTATACAAAGGGTTTTTACAATTTCATTATAAAGTGTTTTTGAAATTGTCAGATAGGAATTTTGGGCTATTGGAACGAATGTGGAATAGAAATTTTACTCGGTTGGAACATTTGAAAATATGTTTTTGACTTATTCTGTTTTCGTAGTAGTGAATTAAATCGAAGTCAGTATACGAGTTTCTGTCGCAAAATTACCAAAACAATATTTTCTCATAGACTCATCAATATAGAAAAATAAATTTTATCAAATGACAATAAAATTTATTACAATGATACTGAATAAATAACATATAAATTCTGAATATCTATTTTTTTTATATTTTATGATCTTCGTGATTATAATAAATGGGGTTGTAATTAAAAAAAGAACAAGTTTAAAAATGAGATGAGTATCAAATACTTTTGAATAAAAGTATTTATAATCGGAAAAAAATAATATAAAAAGAAATTAAACTATTCATTTAATTGGAATGAAAAGATGAATAATATTTAAAATTGAATAAAAAATAAAACTTAAGAGAGTAGAATTTAAAAGAAATGAGTAAATAGCAATTTGGAGTGCCTTAAAAATGAATAAACGGTTTTGTAATTGGAAAATTGAATCTTTTATAATTTGATCTCAGATTTTAGCCCTGTCCACGGTACGGTCAGCAAAAATTAACCAAATGTACCACATTGTATATTTAATATTTTTTATTTTGTAAGCGCTTGTGTTCCTTTATACTGTAAATGTAACCAATATTTTCCTTATTCGTAAACGGTTAAGCAATGTTAGTTACTGTTGTCTCTTTCTTTCATATGGTGTTAAGCGTTTATGAATAAGGATAGCCTATTTAAACTTCAAGTACACATATTTAATGGAAACGTAACATATTAAGTTACCAAATTAATGAAATAGTTTTTACGCATTGCAAAAATATACAGTGTACTATGAAAATGTATGTGATTATCTTAAACTAGACAATTTTATTTTTGGTTACTTATGCTTATTTTAGGCTGTTTACACACGCAGCTGTTATATATTATAATTGGTAAACATTATTTTCTAAGTCTTTTAGTCTAACGACATCTAGCGATCACTTAGAGCATAATGGCCCCGACTTAGTCCATTTGCTATCTAAGAATTACACTGGTACCGTGTATCGTGCGATCCGAAGCACGAAAGTGTAAATTTAGCCACTAGCGGTCACCCATCCAACTTCTGACCGCGCTCAACGTTGCTTAACTTAGATCGGATAGAAATGTGTCTGCGCGCATTTAGTGATATTTTTAAGCATATTGTTGTACAAATATATATTATAATAACTGCGTGTGTACTGTTTATACCAAACGAGTTTCTCGAGAGGGAATGGCAGCTTTTATATGTATATATAAAAAAACAGATTATTTTAAATATAGGTACCTAATTGATCCGATGTATCAAAAATTCGTATGGCATTGAAACGAGTCTCATATGATTTTCTCGCTCTCCTGATTCGAGAATATCGTTTAGACTTTATTGAATCATATCTCATATTCGAGAAACTCCTTGTGTGAAAATGCCTTAGGTATACATATCAAAAATATTTCACCTAATGAGACTAGACCGTTGAACATGCCTGGATGAGTTAATTTTAAAAGTCGGTTAAAAATAGCCATGCTATTTATTTCTGTGGGCTCAATGTAATAAATACTTCAAAGATCAAAAAAACTTTGCAAATCGCTTATTTATTTCAATAATGTGATTAAAACGCAAATCGTGTGTTTCTTTTATTCCACAATTCTCAGGTCCTTCGTATTATATTTTCTGGGAATTTATTAGTTAACGTTTATAATCATAGAAGGTTTGTTTACGAAGGAGGCAGTCATTTTTTGTAAGTTAAAAATAACCCTGATCTAAAATTGTATTTTTTAACATTATTGAAGCAAAGAAGCGAAATGTACATAATCGCATATGTGAATCGCAAACAGAACTCTGCTCAAAGTGAAAAAGGATATAAATCGGATTTAAAAAAAATTGAGGGTCTATATAGAATTATTAAACCGACGATTTATCGAAAAACTCCGTTGTTAGACAAACATTTAGAAAACTGGAAATCTATTGTCACATTTACATTTTTCTAACAATTATCGTATGCAAAATAAATTTAGCGAAAATCAGACTTATACCCATTTTCACTAGGCAGATTATAGGCTCATGAAGACAATTCACGATCACAAAAATTATATGACGGTCAATACTGATATTAAAATTAAGCGACATTAATATTTTTAACTTATATGTAATGCCAAAACAATACGATTTTTAAGACTGACGTAGTGACTTGGAAGTTGGTTTAGGTGATCTAAAAGTCAAAAAATAGAGTTATAATCAATAACTTAAACGAGCTTATCTTAGTCAATTCAGAAGCTATTGTAATATATTGTAACTAAAGTTAGTCTACAGGACCTTCCATATCAACTATTTTTGTATAATAGCAAATATTTCCTAAAATACAATAGTGTTCCGTAACTATTTTGTACATAATGCTTTTTTATTAATTATACAACAAATATCAAATCGCTACAGTCAACGAAAAAATTACATCATTTTTCAAAATGTTTTTTTTTTTTTATTTAAATGGCGCTCTGTTTCATACCTTCATACTAAGATAGATTATGTTGTACGACAAATACAAGAACTCTGATTTGACATTAAAAATTATCGCATAGATGTTTGCCTGGCCTGGGATCAAACCCGAAACCCTGTTAGACCTGGTGACATTACAATAAAAATTTTAATAAAGATATGCCAAGGAAGGGTACTTGTTATACGTACTTAACATTTTATCTATTGCGTATTTTGAAGTATCTTTTGCTTTAAAGTAGTATCTTTTCAAAATCAGCTTCTTTATAAACGCACCCTATCTGCTTCCACAGTCCTCATAGGAATGTCACAACTGTATATTTAGAATCTTATGTAAATGATTGCGTATATTTTGTAAATATAGATATTTAAGTTGTTACCTGTTGAACGCCCGATATGAGAAGTTGAATCCATTCGGATTGCCTAGTCTTTATAATCTATATTTTCAATAATTTAAATGGATTTTACTTACAATCAGGCACTTAGGCTCCGATATTTTATATGATAGCCGCAGATGAAGTAATTGAATGGACTCCTAATAAGTTAATCTTAAAACAGATTAAATAGTTATAAATTGTATGACATTAGTCCATTTGTTTATTTTATCTGTGAGCTACGTAATTAAAAAAACAATCACAAATGTATGTAGTATCGGAGAAGTACGAATATTGACTTAACAATAAATGGACGTATGAAGTAAATTAAAAAAAAAAAAAAATTTATTATATTTCATGAAAGTAAACTCATAACTTTCAAATCATTAATAATTATAATTTTATCGTTATTAACTCATCTTGGGAGCTGTAAAATATGTTTAAATTGCATTCCATAAAATATTTATTACATTTTGTAATGATTTTTTCATTATTTCACGTAACGTTTCACAAATACGAAATTTGTGATTTTTTACTAATATTCTCGCGGAATTGATCCATTTGATTACGGGACGGGTACACTCCATACGCGTTTTATTTGTTTATTACTTATATTTCGACCCAGCATGGATCGTGCGAAATAGTTTCGCTGCAACCACGATTCACGCGACTAAGATTCAGTTTCCCCGTGACCACGATCCATGCAACTGAGTTAAAATATCGGCAATAAGAAAATTAAAAACACGTTTTGTAAATACCTGTTACATATAAATTTTATCGTATTTAATACGTAGCTTAGGCGATAGAGAATAGTAAGCCATTGTAGCACCTTCAGAGCAGACATTTTTGATCATAAGTCCATTTGTTGGTAAGTCACCGCGAAAGCCTTAATTTGAATTAAGAACTTGATCACAGTTGGTAAATGTTTAATCTGTTGCACAGAGCAACAGGTAAAATTGTAAATTATTAGTTGCAAATGAATTTTGCTTTAAAGTCTCTCATATTTTAAACAAAATTATCTTATGTATATAAATTTATTTTATTTCAAAATGTTATCGTGTAGGCGATGAACTTCAGTTAGTTTTGCACCTTATAATTTTATTTCAATAACGTAAGTGCAGAGATGGCACTTGAAGAAAATGGATGAATCCTGTATGTCACCTTCCATTCTCTCAGTCCGACATTGACAGTGATTCCATCTGGCGCAGTGTTTTTAAATCTTTTTTATAACACGACCCCCTAACATCGAAAAAGTCTTAATATATTTACAAAAAATATTGACTTTTTAATGAAGTAGGTACCTAGTTTTCTCGACCCCTTACAGAAGCATTGCTACCTCCCGGGGGCTCGCGGCTCATAGTTTGAAAAACACTGATCTAGCGTAATTCATAGTTACACAAGAGTTAAAATTTCATTAAATAAATAAGTGCTAATACTTTTTAAAGTATTTTGTACGTTGCGATTTTTTGCACTTACGTCATTGTAATTCTAACCTGAGGACTACAAAACATTCCCTTCAAGCATCATTAGCAAGCCCGCTGACGCTCGGATACAAACTGCTTTAACGTTGAACGCTTTGAACATTAACAGTATGTGTCCGATCTAATAAAGCCACGAAATTTCACTGCAAGTTTTAGCGAAATTATAATTCCTTCAACAGACAAACGAATGTTAAGTAGTCGTCGGTTAAAAGTGCGGGTTGTTGAACGTATGATTTTAATTGTATGTATAATCGTGTACTTTGTATGTATAAATCAATGCATAACTCAAAGGTTGACCAGATTAAGCTTCTTAAAGGTGCCTTACCTTAATTGTAAGCAAACCTAGGTGCAAGTGAATAAATACTCCCTATTGTTAATATTATACCTGCAAATTTATGTAAATATAATGTATAAATAAAATGAAATTATTTTATTACTGGAATTATATGTTTTATTTACCTGTACATTAAAGAAACTCAAGCTAAAAGATGTGAAATGAACTTCCTCCTGAGGTGTTCCCGGAGCGCTATGACTTGGGGCTCTTCAAAAGGGTGCGAAAAAAGTTCCTCTTCAAAGCCGATGACGAATTAGTCAATCCTCTGGTATTGCAAATGTACAATACAGGTGACTGCTTTCCATCAGGTAGCACGTCTACAATATCGCTGCGTAAAAGTATGAAAATTCACATTGTTATAATATACAATTAAATATTATTAAATGATAAAAAATATATAGCCTACATATGTCACTGCAAACTGGAACGATTCTAATGATATGTCGTAATTCACAATCCGTCAGGTCTTTTAGGCCCTAGCGCATTTTAAAGAAATGGGCATACATTCATGCGTTAAAAATGAAATTTAAATAACTAACGTGAATGCAGTCCATCTGATGGTTATTGGTCGCTGTTGTCCATAGATCGCCCATATTTTAAACTTATATTTTATTTGACACGACAATAACAATAATTTATTTTACTAAAATACGTTATTAATATGATGACCTTACTAATAAATGAATAAATGATTTTAATTAACATAATCGTGATAGTATCTAAGTTTATCGAAAGATCATCAATCGAGATAAGGAGTTTAAATTAAAATGTTACGTGTCTACCTAAAAATAAATGATTTCTTACCTTAAAACCAGTACCAGATGGTATACAATTTTTATTCATATTTATTATTGCGCAGTGCGTTAATGTATTGCATTTTTAAAACTGAATTAAATATATATCACAGTAAGAACAAAACGGGTCAAACTGAATTTTTATAAAGACACCTCAAATGCGTCAATTTAATTAAGATACCTCAAACTACTCGTAATAATCGCATGGAGTCCGAGTATCGTCTACGAAACAAAAGAGTTTTTTTTTTTTGTACTAAAAGGCGACAAACGTAGATAAATGTTGTATTTCTCCGCAAAAATTACAACAGTTTTGTAATTGCAAACAAAATGCAAATTTCGCATTAAGTACTTTCTAGCGTTCCGTTCCCAAAGTGTAAAAACGGAACCCAATTACTAAGACTTCGCTGTCCTTCCGTCCGTCTGTCCGTCTGGCCGTCTATCTGTCACCAGGCTGTATCTCATGTACCGTGATAAGCTAGACGGTTGAAATATTCACAGATGATGTGTTTCTGTTGCCACTATAACAACAAAGTACTAAAACAGAATAAAATAAATATTTATGCAAGGCTTTCATACACCAAAAGTGATTTTTATGCCAATTTTTATCGATAACGATACGGAACCCTTCGTACGCGAGTCAAACTCGCACTTGATAGATTTTTATTATCACCGTGAGATACATATATATGTATATCACCAGAGTACAATTCTGTTCTACTATTTATGTAATAAAGAGATTTTCAGAATTATTTACACGTTGCAAACATTAAGTACCTAGATACTTACTAGCAATAACATTTTTGTTCATTTTGCGATCGATATTGTTTATTTTTCATTATATTATGTATTAAATATAATAGTAAAATATATTTATTTGGTGCGCAATAGGAAAGAATGTCTTCACTAATTCTTATCAGCGCATCTAAGATCATCAACATATTCCAAAATCAGCCTTGTATAGATCTAATTAGGACCATGTAAACATGCCATAAATTAATAATTAATGCAATATTAATACGCATGTTCGAATACATTAGTAGTTTGGAAGCAGATCTGTATGCTAGATAAAATCTTTAGCGACATTATAAATGCTTGTCCCTAAAAAAATGCTGCAGTTTTTGTTTTATATCGTGTCGGGATTATACGGTAAGTGTATATTTTTTTTAAATATTAATTTACTGTTTTACATATATAGATACATAAACATTAGTTTCTCTGAACCTGCAGGGTTATAAATTATATAAGACCGGCTAATAGTTGTATTATCCTCTCAATTTGTTAAGAATAGGTAAAGTAAATAGGTAAACTACATCCTTAATAACTTTTATTACGTTTTCAGAGATGTGTTCATTGTACCGACCATTTCAACATAGTAGCCCTATTATATTACCCCTATTGAACCTTATTTTGATTGCAATATTGGTCAAGCATGCGACGACGCTTATGTACATGAGAGCCACGAAACTCTTGGCGTTTGGAGTGGCCAGTGGAGTTTATTTCGTGGCCTTTTAAAATCGGACTACTATTACTCGATATATATCTATATTTTTATAAAATATAGCCTATATGATATGTTATGTATAAACTATATTATTGTAAAGCTTCATCAAAATCCGACAAGTTGTTTTGTCGCCTATTAAGTAATTTTTCTTGAAGACGTAGATTTTTTTAACGCTCATCGCTGACGATTGCAACGATAAGCGAATGTTTCATGGGAATCGTACAATTACCGGACAACAATTAACAATTACTAAGTAGTTGTACTAGCCAAGGTGTTCTAGCCTTTAATTACTGAGGTCTGTTCAACATTACTAACTAATAGTGAGGTACGTACCAATCTATGGTACTAAATAATGACTTAATATGTAATATCTATGCATTGCACGTTAAGCTCAGACCTACTCCTGTATAGCTATGAAAAAAACATATACCTATTATGAAGTCCGCATAAATACTATAAATAAAAATGTCAGGATGTCTTTAACTTATCCGTAAACGCTTTCTGGTTAATTTTCTACAATCAGTGGCACTACGATCAAAATATCGTTTGACATGCGTAGAAGTTTAGATTTCGATATCTGTTCTGGTCTGGGTGTTTATGTACTCGTACACAGGTAATCGATGTGTGTAGGTAAATAGTCAATTTTTTTGTCAAAAAATAAACAGAAGAGAATTATTTTTTATAAAATCGTAAACAGACACAACCTTTAAACATGTTTAGTCTTTAAGTACTTTAGTAATTAACTTACGGCTTATAACATCTGATTAGTAACAATCTAAATAATCAATTATATGCTATATTGAAGTATATAAATCGTACGCCAACTTCAAGTAGCCCTTTTAATGATTGCAGATCACCATGACGATATCTAAAGAGACAAACCCTAAACAGGGCGGCGATGGTAAAGTTTTGAATTTTGACCACCTTACTTTCTGGGTCGCCAATGCAAAAACGGTAAGGTTAATTTTAAGAATTTAGATTTTTACACTGTTTTGCCTTTAGGCCAATTCCTAAAGGCAAAACAGTGTAAAAATCTAAATATAAAAGGCAAAACAGTGTAATAATCTAATATAAAAAAAGTATAATTAATTATTTTTTTCTTTTTTAAAACATAAGACATAACATTCGCCTTTTATATAAATAATTATTACAAACTAAATAGGTACTTGATTCCTCCTTAATGAAAATTTATTTCGTTTTAGTTAAATATAAAGTCGAATAACGACAATTATTTAGTTGTAACAATTTGTTTAGGAATTGTAATATAGTTAACTAAACTTTTCTTTTTTAAAAAATAAGACAATGTTCGTCTTTTAAATTCAAAATATTATAAAAAAGTACTTGATTCCTCCTTAATGAAAATTTATTTAGTTTTAGTTGAATATAAAGTCGAATAACGACAATTATTTAGGTGCAACAATTTAAACTTCTATTAAAATTTGTATAAACCTTAATATATTGTAATAATATTTGAATAGCTGTATAAATATTACATATATTTTGTTCAGTAAGGTCTTTATTTTCAGGCTTCAAGTTATTTCGTAACGCGATTTGGATTCAAGCCTCTAGCAGTTCGAGAGCCTTCTGAAAATAGACCAGTGGTTTCCATTGCTATCCAACTAAATAAGGTATGTGACCGACTTAATTACTTTAAAGGTTCTGTACAGAACTTTGGCTAAACAGTTATTCGAAATGAATATACAAATTATATGCTTTATGTATACAATAAAAAAATCTTCTACATAAATAATTTTGAAAGCACCTTGACATATGAGTAGAGCAAAATTACTTGTCTTCTTCAATAAGTTCATATATCATATAAGTGGATTAAACAGATACATTAATACATCTTTCATGGAGTACCCTACTGATGCTTTTACATCCTTAAGGACTAAATTGGAACTACTCATGTGTAGAGCCATAAGAGAGCGTGGGAGACCCTTACCACACTCATTAAAACAGAATACAGTCGTTCCTAAGACTTCTGCTATACGGATACTCAATTTTAAATGTTTTATCGATTATTAAAAAAGTTTACTTAATAAATTTAAATATAATTACACAAAAGAGCTTTCTACTCTATATTTATTTAGACACAGACAATAACTTATCAAAAATCTTTCTTTGAGGCAACCTTTTATTAATTCTTCAGTGCAAAATTGTTATGGTCTTCCGTGCGATGTCCTCCAGGAAAATAACAAACAAGCGTTATAAATGCCATCTATATTTTTAGATTATAATAATCTTCGAATCACCTACCGCTGACGATGGAACTATATCCAAGGACTTGGCGTCACATGGGGATTTCGTCAAAGACGTCGCCTTCGAAGTCCAAAACCTGGATGAACTAGTCAGCCAGGCCAAGAACGAAGGGGCTACCATCATCAAGGATATTACAGAAGAGAAGGATGATAATGGAGTTATCAGATACGCTGTTTTGAAAACGGTAAAAAGACGTTTTGAATTATATTTACAGCGAAGATTAGATTTTCCTTATATTGAAGCAGTGAACGATCAGCAGTCGACAAAATGACAATTAGTCATTTAGCGGAGTGCATGCATTAATTAGGACATTTCTAATCAACTCCAGATGACATCAAAATCTTAACTGACGTAGGCACGTAGGTGTAATGCTAGCCCTGAAGATAATTTTGAATCTCGGATTAGTACGACTTGCCTACCACACCCTCAGACCAGAATCCATTTTCATAGAATTCATATCTACAAGAATACGATAATATGTTTCTTTTTTAACCGACCTGAATAGATGTGGAGGTTCTCAATTCGACTGTATTTTTGTGTATCCAACGTAACACACCGACCCGCGCGGCCGAGCGGTTACCATACCGATCTAACGCGCAGTGGGTCCCGGGTTCGATTCCCGGCTAGACAGGCATCTGAATGATGAG
>DWNE01009971.1:0-10591 GCA_018249875.1 Cecropterus toxeus
CGCACAGCCGAAACTACTGTACCTAGAACCTTGAAATTTGGTACAGGGATTCCTTTTGTGGTGTAAGTGAGCGATAAGAAAGATTTTTAGAAATTCAACCCCTAAGGAGGTTAAAAGCTTATTTATTAATATTAACTTAGAACGCCACATGAACATACGAAACTAAATTTTACTCTGATATCCGTTTCATTAAGAAAATGTTCTATTTATAGCTTTCAAAATTTTTAGTGCTAATCCTCTCCATTCGTTTCGCTTTGCCACTTATCGTGCTCCGCAATACAAAATGGAGAATCACATGAACAGAAGCTGAGTTATGTCCTGGTCCCATCCCGGTGATGTGTTCATTCCACAATAAATATTGGAGGCCAATTAACATTGGTTCATACATTGGCTTATATAAATAGCTTGTATGACTTCATAATGAAGTTCTTAGGACTGAATTTGAAGGAAATGAAGGTTGAAAGAATAATTTTGAATTTCCAACCCATTTCTGTGTAATTATTCTGTTAACACCACCAATACCACACCTGCTTCATAACGCATTTATATATTCTGGTCTGAAGTGTGTCGTTACGGTTATATATATATATATGAAGTAAAAAAACGAGCAAGCAGCCCACCTGATGGTAAGTGGCTACTGCCGCCCATGGACATTTGTAAGCAACTTTATATACAACAGGGGTTCTATTATGAGTCGACCACAGATGCGTTGTCACTCCCGAGGAATGAGGTGGTCGCCTCATATAAAAGTGAGCCGGCAACCACACCCTTCCACCGAAACGCAAGAACTGCTTCACGGTAGACATAGATGTGGTGGTGGTACTTCTTCGGTTTAACTACATTGGTTCTACCACCTATAACTCTACACTATATTTGACTTAAGTTAGTCTTCAGTGGTAACGCTTCTGTGGCTAACCTCAGGCAAAATTCAGGTATGGTATTTTTTTATTGTTCTCGAGAGAGAACCTTCAAAAAGTACCCGAAGCCGTGGGAGACGACGGGTTATGTGGCATTTCTACTACACTAAAACCCCCCTTAGTGGCCGTCGTCAGCGCTATGTAGGGGAGGACTGCGGAATCTCCAAAGTCGCCTTATCATCTGGTTTTTGGCAGTGCATGCGACGCATGCCACAGTCCTTACCGGGGTCGCTCCCATTCCTACACCCGCAACCCCAGAATAACACTTTTAGTCGCCTGTAACGATAGTCAGGGGATACCTTGGCCCTATTCTGGTCTTGGGACAACAGGGACAAGGAACTGTGGACCAATATTCATGGCAAATCCGACGCACTCACTAAACAGTGGGGATGACAAAGATCTTTTATATTTGTATCATTATGTATAACTGTTAAGGATCTGGAAGGTATTCGATCTCCTAGAAAATTGTCCGGGTTAAGAGGGTACCCCTCGAGGCCCGACCATCCCTGTCCAATCGTCCTTATGTCAACTTAGCCGTAGCATATGAGAGACCGGAGGGTAAGACGTATTATTATTCATGGCGCTACATTGGCGTCAATTATAGTAAGGTCTCACATCCAACAGTGCTTATTTTAAGGCTTATAGATTGATAGACAATCATAAAACTGGTCTACACTGCTTTAAATTTTAGATACCTATCCATCAAATAAATCGCTCTTTAATGAACACATGAACCTCTATCCCACGTATGAATTTAAATGTCTAACATTACAATTTCACTTCGTGTAATTTCTTGTCAAAACGTGGCGCGGCGCTGGAGAGTAAAAAATAAAACGGATGATCTCGACTAAGCGATTTGACAAATTGATTGTTTCGAACGCTCGATGTGCTTGGACGGAGCTTTAACAAACATTTGGTCAAATGTTTGAATTGTCATGACAAATTATGTCAACGCGATTATCACGCTCAGTGTTTAAGTTTTGATTGTTGTATTATTTTTTAATGTAATAAGATTAATTATTGTTTATGTAAAATAAGTAATTAAGTGCATTTTTATTGGATAGCTATAAAATAGTAAAAAACGTTTTTCAAATTTGCATCATCTTCTACGTTCATAATTATGTTGAAATTTTCACGCCATAATTATAGAGTCTTTCAAAATTGTGAAAAGACCGCTTACGTGTCATTTGTTATCGCTATTACATCCAATATTTGAGCCAACGCGTACACCCAATCTCCAAGACGCCAACATCGGCAACAAGCCTCTCCGTTCGTCGGATAAACAAATTATAAAATGTTAATAGAATCGAACCTTTGACTCCAAGCCACAATACATCATTGTCAGGCCGTTAGTGGGGCCGGTTTTGGGAACGTAAAGCTAGGCGCGTACTGGCGTGGATATTTGTGAACAATATTACAATAATTTGTTATGCATGTCAATATTTTTATTACACTAAGGTTGTAGAGAGAATATTATGCAAGATGTTAAGTATATAATATGGATTGTAATCAATTCATTTTTTTTCTAATAAGTCGTAAAACAATCAAGTTAATGGCAATAAAATCTTATTAATACTATTAAGATTAAAGTTTTTTAGAATTTTTGCTACTTATTCACGTAAAAACTACTTATCCGATTGGGATTAAATTTGGTATCCAGGTAGTTTATGACCAGAGTACACATAGAATACTCTGATGCTCTAATCAAAGTTACATTTATATATTTTACTTAGTTTTCCGTTCTGTTCGATTGAATGGAATTTAAAATTTTCAATTATGAATTGTTTTATAATAATGTCCTAATATCGTTATTATGCGTATAATAATACTGTGTATGTAAAACAATAAAATAACCTTTTAACGATTTTTTAAAAAGCCCTCAGTGGTCTTAATGTGTATATAGAGAAAGCTCGGATCTCAGATAGAACTTACCTTGTGTGGTGCCATTTAGGCCCTTTCCAGGAAAAGTAGCCCTCAAATTATAGCTCGTTTTAATAACCAAAAAGAACCCAAAACCTACTGATTTCGAAAGAAATCTGATGTCCAACAATAGGGCAGATTTGATTATCGATTTAGTACCGCAGTAAGCGTGCCCCCTTACTTTTCTATTAGAGCTGCTCAATCGGCCAGTTCCCACATTAAAGTGAGACATCACACGTAAACGCATGAAATAATTATGGTCGTTTTTAATCCCGTGACCTCCTTCTGAAGCGGTTAATGCTTGATAACCATTAATGCCCGTAATTCACCGTATGATAGAATACCTACTTAATATCGTAAATGTTTCATCTTGAGATAAGGAATTGGTGTAATATATTGGTAGGTTTCATTTGGTATTTTGTCCCTGTAGTACCGGCATCAGATTAGGACTACGGCATCCCCTGCCTGCCGTAAGTGGCGACTAAAAGGGGGCTTCCGGGGTTGCGGGCGGCAACAGTGGGACCTCAAACTGTCCAGTCAAGTGACCCTGGGATGGACAGCGGCATGTTTGGTCGCATGCCGTCGCAAATATCTGAAAGCACGGTGAGCGCTGATGCTCACCAGGGAAGAGCCAAAAAAGGGCATCGCGCTAGGAGGACTCCGGTTGCATTCCGTTGGAGATCCCGGTGTCCTCCACACAGCGCTGAGGACGGCCACCGAGGGCGTTTTAGTGCGGTAAAAATCCCACATAACCCAGCGTCGCTCCCACGGCGTCGGGTACCTTTTGAAGGTTTCCCCCACGAAAAAGAAAAAAGGTTTCATTTGGTTTGACTGCTGCGTTGACGCCTATATATAGATATGAAATTTCGGACCTTTCATATCTACAGATATGAAATTTTGGACTTTTTTATACGATTAAAGTAGCAAACGAGCATGCAGTCCACCTGATGGTAAGTGGCCACTGCTGCCCATAGACTTCTGTAAACAACTTCATACAGAACGGGGGTTCCATCTAATGCGAAAAGCGAGAACTGCTTCGCGCTAGAAATAGGTATGGCAGTGCTACCTCCTCTGTCGAACTACATTGGTTCTTCCACCTATTAAACCAACTTAGTGACATTATAAACATATTGGGTACTGTCAAAAATATTTAAGATGGGCTCCCAAACAACAAACGTGCTCTTTTGCAGTTTTTTCTTTAGATATATATTTTTTATATAACGCTTTCTACACACTAGAAAATCCTAGTGTGGGGCTATGCCCACACTAGGATTTTCTTCTGTATCGTGGGTGCCATGGACACAAACACTCAGACCCAGAACAGAAATCTAAACTCTTAATTTACATATCTGTCTGGCCGGGGATCGAATCCGGGACCCGTTGCGTGTCAGGCCGGTATGGTGACCGCAGCGCCCCGCGCGTCGTCCAAATTGTACGGAACCCTCCGTGCGCGAGTTCAACTCGCGCTTGCCCGATTTTTATGAAAGATATAAAAATCGTATACCTACGTTAGTGAGTTTTCTTTATATTTATTTCTGATGCTTATAAAGTGAAACAAAAAATTAGTCGACTAAGTACGACTAATTTAGTCTCATGCTTTCGACAATTTACATCTTAACGAGCTTAATAATTTAATTGCTTTCACGAGATATCTTGTGCGGAGATACTCAAAAATATTCCAAGACCTTTTAAATTTCCTGTCACACATATTTCTTTATGCTACTAATTATATAGATAAAATGAATAGACAGAGCTACTAAATTAATATGGCTTCCGAATTCTTTAAGCATTTTCAATGTACGGTTTGAAATTATAAAATTTATGAGTTTTTATCTTATGGGAAAATGCTACTACGTTATGTACGTCCTTATCATGGCGTTGACCATAATAAAATAGAATCCCAATCCTTAGTGACATTGTAAACGTATTACTGTCCGGTACTCTGTTAAATCAAAGGAAAAATAATCATTTCTTCAATCTATGGTTAGCTATAATTATATTTTTTCAATGTGTACAAGTACCTACATTGATGGTTAAACAACTATCAATAAACGCTTTCTACACTCAAGCCCCACAGTAGAATTTTCTCCTGTGTTGTGGATTCCATAGACACCCAAGATACACAAACAGACCCAGAACAGAAATCTAAATTCATCATTCTAATTTCTGTCTGGCCGTGGATCGAACCCGGGACCCACTGCGTGTCTGACCGGTATGGTGACCGCACCGCTACGCGGGTCGTCAATATACTGTACTTATTTTAAAATATATTAAAAAAAATCTTAAGCAAAAAAAAGAACTTGGCATTGTAGTAAATCAACTCATTCATGAACTGGGGTTTTTTATAATTTGAAAGTAAACGTTCTTCCAGTCCACCTGGTGGTAAGTGGCTACTAGATCCGATGGACTGTACTACCCCAGATAAGATCAGAGTCCACAGATGCAGAGTCTTCTGGTTGACCGCACATGTGTAGGTACGCCAGAGGACTAAGATGGTGCACGAACTAAGTTAATTGGTGCCTAGTACCTGCGTCTGTCTGTCTGGTACAAAGTCAAACAACGTCAATGCGGTCGGAAGTTGGGTGGGTGGATTTTTTATCAATGTCATTAAATAGTTACATTAATAATACGACAGTTTCCAAATAAGTCGGAACAAACAAAACAGAAAGATGTTTTCAGTCAGTTTGTGCTAGAATACGATTTATGTTATTATTGTATTGCTGAAAGATTTTGATAAGACTTGTAAGTCCTTGAATGTATTATAGGATGAGATTTCATTTTAAATACGTTATTTTAAAAGAGGATATCTATTTTAATAAATGAATTACGAAACAGTATAAAGCTAATAACATAATAGATGACTAATAGCCGACAAAAACCAGTTTTTTATAAAAAAAAACACAACATATGAACTATATTTAATCGTAAATATTCTAAACATACATAATAATTACATATGCAGCAGAAACCATCCATTTTAACAAGTTAGTTTACATTGTAAGTAACTATTTCATATGCAAAAGCCTAGCGTGCGGACAGCTCATAACTGCTATCTGTTTTGAGTTCTGACTTTGTGTTTCTTATTTACTACCTCGGCTACCGGTGTTGTGGGCTTGGCTTGTGATTTGAACCCTTTTATAGATTGTAATATTCAATGAACAGAAAATCATTCGAAGTTATTTGGGCGTCTTTGTATGGTAAACTAGATACAATAAACCACGACCCACAAAAGGTAGGTTAATAATTTGATTTCGTCTCTACATTACAATATTGGCTTACCAGTTGGTAGAACCAATGTAGTTCGACCGAGGAAGTGCCACCGAACACATAGAATTTCTGTTCTATATGAAGTTGCTTACAGATATCCATAAGTAGCACTTAATATCAGGTGGACTGCATACTATTTTGCTACTTCATTCTTATAAAAACATATTCTAATTTTATTATAGAGTTGTTAAGGATTGTTAAGATACGGGGGTATGTAACCCTCTCGAGAATACATATATTTTTAAATTGGTCTATTTGCTAGCTTTCATTTGATACCCATATTGTCATAATATTAAAAAAAAACATCTCTCCCCCCTCTTTTGCCTCTATTTCCAGGCGCCATATTTAAAAATTATATGGCATATGCCATTTTCTAAACTAAAACGATTCTATTCATACGTCGCGTTCCGTCTAGCCATTTTTTAGGGTTCCGTACCCAAAGGGTAAAACGGGACCCTATTACTAAGACTCCGCTGTCTGTCTGTCTGTCTCCGTGATAGCTAGAAAGCTGAAATTTTCACAAATGATGTATTTCCGTTGCCGCTATAACAACAAATACTAAAAATTACAAATATATATATATTAAGGTGGGTCCCCATACAATGAACGTGTTTTTTGCTCAATACTGACTCGCACTTACTTGACCGATTTCATTCTGTAGCGCGTACCAATGAAATATACATACAAACAAAACATACATACATTCGCTCAAAAAACATTACTCTCCTTCTGACGCTGTCGGGTAACAATCTTTAAGGGTAGACACTTAAGCTACAAAGTAGCCATACAATAGCACGTTAATAACCATAAAATAACACCATTATTACAATATTCGAGAATATATTTTATAGTATGGATATTACACATAAATAGCAATTATACAGCATTGTCATAAACTATAATACCTAGTTAGGAACCGGATTGTTAATAGTTGGATTGTGGTTGTTAAATAATAAATAACGGCATAAGAGCAGTTTTAACCGTTTTTATGGTTGGATTGCTTTTAGCGTTCAAACTAGCCGTTTTGTGATATTTCATAATAACTATATACTTTCACGTTTATGGGTGGCGAGGCCACCGGTACAATAATCGATATAATGCCTTGATTGGTTTTATTTACAATCAAACTTTAGTTAAGAACGATAATGAACATGTTATATTTTTGAAGAACGTGTACTGTTTTGTTTGCAATATCGGAAACTCTTCATATTGAACTAGTCATGTTCATTCAAGGAACTACATATTTTAAATTCGATGGGACAATCGCCATACTTTTTTTAACTTTAACTATATTTTTTACCAGATGGTAAAACCATTGTAACTACATTGATCGGAAAAGTCCCACGGCCACACCTATCTCTACCGTGAAACAGTTCTTGCGTTTCGGTGGAAGGGTGTGATTGCCGGTTCACTTATATATAAGGCGATTATTTCAGTCCTTGGGTGTAGCAACGCATCTGCGATCGACTTCCGAACGAACCCCTATATGAAGTTGCTTACAGATGGCCATGAATGGCAGCAACCACTTACCATCAAGTGGACTGCATGCTCATTTCGTACATAACTAAAAAAAAATAAAAAAAATTGACAATTTATGACTGAATTTCTTATGGTTTATGTACCTTCAGTTTCGGCCGAAGGTAGTGGCCGTAACCGAATAAAAGCTCCGGCTTCCGCTAAAAACCGATCTTCGGTCCGACACTGTGTAAAAAAAACATCTCGAACATAACGCTTTAATCGACGAAAACCATGTCCCAATTTCTTTAATGACCAATGCAGTTACTGTATCTATGTGTGAGGGGCCGAATCTGCTCGGTCAGGCGTCGCGCCGTGAATACAAATGTTTATTATGGCGCAGGAAAAAGTAGCCTTTGTGGCCCGCCCCGGGCGACTCCACTGAAGGAGTCGGTGCTGTGAAATGGCTTATGAAATCAATGGAGTAGGTATGTTAAATTTGAATATATTTTTTAACATTTATTTTTAATTTCATCATTGCATTTCATTTATCATTTATATATCATTTTTTATCATATATTGAGTAGATTATGTTTTAATGCAGGTACTGCATTTTATATATCGTATCTTAATATTTATAATTTCGGTTTTGTTTAAGTAGTAAGTAGTTAAATTGATTCATCCATAAATCAAATAACGATTGTTATTTAATTGTTGAATCGCAATTGGTATTTTATACAAAAATACTTAAGTGTCTAGTTAAATTGATAATCGTAATTAATTGTTATTTAGTTTTTCGTAATTAAATATTTTGGTTGGTAACCACTTACCATCGGATGTGAACAGTATACCTATATTTTACATTAAGTGTACAATTTTATTGGTACATTAAGTTCAACTTATTTTAATGTGTACAATCTTATAACCCCTATGTAACCCCCTTGGGGGTATAATTTCTAAAAATTCTTTCTTATCACTCACTTACACCATAAAAAGAGCAACTGTACCAAATTTCAGGGTTCTAAATACAGTAGTTTCGGCTGTGCGTTGATATATAAGTCAGTGAGTCGAAATTACCTTCTATATATATAGGTACTACACTAAGTACTAAACGTAAAAAACGTCTCCACAGTTTTCCCTGTCCATCTGTCGCCTCATACGCTTTAGGCCAGCATTGTGCCGGTACAAATGTGATCAAATTATAAAGAGTGGCGTGCGCCCGCGGCTTCTCTCCCGCCAGCAAGGCGCGAATTGAGATCCGATACGTTGTATGTTATCTGATGACTATATACGATTATATTGATACAATGCGAAATCGGAATCAATTTAGATTTTGGTTGATATCGAATATGGTGAATTAGTAAATCTCTCTTACCACACCATCTTAACTGTAGAAGTCCGAACCATCCACTAAACAGTGGGGATGGTAAATATATTTTACATTTGTACATTGTTTTACAATGTTTGCATTAACATTTTATTATTATGTATGAATGTTAAGGATTCGGCATGTATACGATTTCCTAGAGAAAATAGCCTGGGTAAAAATAATACCCCTCGAGGCCCAAACATCCCTGTCCAATCGCCTTTACGCCGACTTAGCCGTAGCATATGAGAAGATAAGGAGAGAGATACAAGAGGATATGACGTCTCCGTTATCTAGCCGTCTTAACCATTGCACAACAGCAATCAAAATGGCTGTTATTAGCCAAAGGATGTCGTGGAGGTTCCTCCGGAGTTGAACGACAGACGCTTCTACCAACATTGAAGACTTGATTACATACACGACCCGTATAGTGTAGCGGTCATAGTATCTGATCCAGTATATTCCGGCTCAATCACCGGCCATACATCTGAATTTAGATTTCTTACCTGGATCTAAAATTTTATTTACTCCTTTATATGTACGTATGTAAATTTTATTAAGTAATAACAAGCTATAAAATAGTATCTATTTTAGAATACATGGAGTCTTCAGCTATAAATCTTAGAGTACAATCGGTAGGTCATCGCATTTCCGGCTACATCAGCGACCTCCGTGTAATAAGATTCGCATGCAATTTATCTAAGTTGATCTATTACACGCATATATTACCGTAAATGCCTAAACACTCCATAATTTTATAATAAACGTTCATAAAGTTCTTTTTTTATAAAGATAGCCAGTGCTGTGATCATTTGTTCTCGGGGATAGGCTTTATTTATCTTGTTAAAAATGGAAAAGAAGCCGATAACGCGCACAAACCTATTCCTCTCCTTCAACCCTCGTCTTCTTGTCCCGGCTGAACTTCTTTGTCGGGACAAAAAACAAAGCTTTAGGTCATTAGGACTAAAAGTAACTCGTCCTTGTAGTTCCGCGATCAGAATAGGGCTACGGTATCCTTCGCCTGTCGTAAGAGGCGACTAAAGGGGCTTATGCAGTTGCAGGCGACAAGGGTAAGAGCTCGAACTACCCAGCCAGGCGACCCCGGGAAGTAAGGCGGTATGTGTGGTCGCATTTCCTCGTAAAGGCCAGACCGTGCGGCCCAGCCGCTCACCTGGGCGAGCTCGAATGTTCAGTGCGCTCAGAGGACTCGTTGTATTCTTTTGGAGATAACAGAGTCTTCTACGCAGCGCCGAGTACGGCCACCAGGGAGGTTTTAGTGCAGTCAAATCCCACATAACCTGGTGTCGCTCCCACAGCGTTGGGAATTTAAGAACAAACGGCTAAAAATAATTACATTATAAGAAAAATATATAAGCATCACAATTACTTCTTGTCCTGTGGGGGATGCTTTATCATCAAATATTCGTTATTAAAAACCTCAATTTTAACCATAATAACATATATATGCATTTGCCAGGTGGTAGAACCAATGTAGGTCGACCGGGGAAGTACCACCGCCACACCTATTTCAAGCGTGAAGCAGTTCTTGCGTTTCGATGGAAGGGTGTGGTTGCCGGCTTACTTTTATGTGAGGCGACCATCTCAGTCCTCGGGAGTAGCAACGCATTTGTGATAGACTTCATATAGAACCCCTGTTCTATATGAA
>DWNE01009972.1:0-10591 GCA_018249875.1 Cecropterus toxeus
TAAATGTAACTTGATCATTTCCATTGTGATTTCCATTTACTTATCCATACAAAATATCTATCAAAGAAAAAAAAAATTCTTTTAAAAAATGCAACTATTCCATCAGTATCTTCCTATGACGTTGTCACGTTCAACTATCGTTAGTAAACCGACTTTACAGACAACCGATTTTTTTTTATTTGTCTTAAGCGCTGCTTTGTTTTGGTCTGAAGGGTGTGCTAAGGGAGACGTTTATCCGAGACGTTCCAACTTAGACCTCATGAAAGGCAAAGACCCTCCTACCCATAATATGACTTTGATCTTAATTTATTTTTGTTGTTAGTTTGTTCACAGATGTCCATAAGCAGCAGTGGCCACTTATCATCAGATGTACTTCATGCTCGTTTGCTACTTCATTATAAAGAAAACCGTTGTTTCGTATAGCGATACATTCGTTCACTCGCCCGTAATAGAACAACTAAGTAAAGAAGAGCAGAAAGGTATAAATCATGCCGTTTCAATTATGCCCCACTCACCTACTTTTGTTTTTCTGTGCCTTATTGAAATAAATCATACTATTCTTAATAAAGGACATTATTATCGTGTTGCTTTTCTGCATTTGTACTCATTGAAAATTGTTAATGAGATTACACGTTTGATTTATATGTTAATCTTACTTTATTTTTATTTTGTCGATATAAATGAGAGACGCTTTCTACACTCATACAAGGATTTTCTCCTGTGTCGTGGGTTCCAAGGACGCACGAGGACGAATACACAAACACCCAGACCCAGAAAGGAAATCTAAACTCATCATTTAAATGCCTGTCTGGCCGGGGATCGAACCCGGGACCCACCGCGCGTTAGATCGGTATGGTTACCGCTCAGCCGCGCGGGTCGATATAAATGGATGTGTACGGTTTTTAATTTCGGTTGGTGGTTCGGTGGTTTAGGCTGAAAAACAGTACCCTCTTTCTGACGGAGTCGGGTAAAAGCCCAATACTTAATCTTATAAACTATTTACAAATTGAGAATATTCGAGAACATCTCTAATCCACATGAATAAATTTCAGAGATTCCAAACCTTATTCTAAAACGCTAGACTTAAGCTGGATTTCAGAAATTCAAATTAGGATTCGTTTCGGATTCATTGAACAACAACTGCCTTAAACGTTGTTTCGTTTTCGTAAAGATCCTAAACAGAAATTGATACAAAATAAATGGAATAATTTAATACTACCATTTGCAATTTTAAGAAATTTAGCATTAATTTAATCTCATTAACGAGTTTGAAGCTAATCTTATTAAAGATTATCCTACTCTAAATAACTCCAGTCAAGTCCAAAAAATTCGTGCTTGATGCTAGGATAACCTCCACTGTCCGATGTGCGTACTCGTTTTTGCCACACATGTGCAAGATGCGGTATGAACTTCCTTATGAGGTACTCCCGCAGCGCTATGGCGTGGGGCTCATAAAAAAGATGCAAATGCCCATAGTCGACGTTGACTACTTTCCATCAGGTAACGTAAAAAATAATCTTCATATAATTATATTCCTCTTTTCCCGTGCAATTCGAAGAAGATAGATAAGATAGGTACTACAGTCACGTCAGAAGCGTCTCCGTGCAATGGAAATATTTTTTAATAAGTTTGAAGTAGCAAACAAGCATGTGGTCCATCTAGTGGTAAATGGTTATTGCAACCTATAGACAATGTAATCAATTCTATTCTGTTTCCATCAAGTCATTTGTGGATACGTTGCTACTCCTGAGGGCTGAACGCCTTATATGTAACCGACAAACATTCCCCTTCCATCGAAACGCTTTTTGCTTCACGCTTGAAATAGGCCTGGCGGTGATACCTCCCCAGTCATACACTACCCCACATATACATTGGTTCTACCACGGCAAACCATTCCCGTGGTCATAAACGTATATTCCGAAGCACAGTGTTGATGGCGAAATCAATCTCTATCAAAATATAATCTTACATTTTTAAACAAAAACCCAGTAAGTATCAGAGTAAGACTCAAAAAAACTTGACAAGCTCGCCGACCGGATTATTCAGTCCGAAATCGTTTGCGGAAAGTAACAAAATTGAATTTCTTAATTGCCTATCTGCCACCCAGGACAGTTTGATGAACCTCGCTTTTGGACATCGGTCGGCGAAAATTCCGCTGATATTTTTTCCTTTCTACAACTGAAGAACTTGTTCTACCTCTAGCGAGTAAATAGCTTTAGCTAAGTGGCGAAGGTCTTGAAAATTCACTACTAACTATCGTAGTTAAAGGTCTACATAAGGTGGTAGTAAAGAAACATTTGTCGATAATTCATTTTTTATTAATACACTTGTCTCAAAATAAGAGCGTTGTAGGTTGTAGTACACTGTTCTGGCCAAGTGCGAAACGGTAGACTTCACACACCTTTAAGAACTTTCTAATAGAAAACTTTTAGATGTGTACGTTTCCTTACGATATTTTTCATCGTGAAGCAGTGATAATTAATTTTTAATATTTAGGTTTTACTATAAAATCTGTAATACGTGGTACTTGAACCTCGGCCCTTTAACTCGCTCACTAAAAAACATTATAAGTATGTAATTTTTAAAAACAAAGAAGTATCATATTTTCGCATTGTTCCGGAGTCCTTCAGTATAGATATTATAAATAATCATATTTACATTACTCATCATATATAAGGTAATGATAGACTTTCATCCTGATTTTATTATATTACAATTAGAAACTTAGTAGTCTAAGTAACCTGTGGTTAATAATGTTTTATTTTTTACCGATGTAACTTTATTAAGAAAAAAGACGAAATCATAAGCATTGTTCACTTTTTAACTATCTCCCCTGTAAAATTTGCGCTTTTTGTAATATTCATTCAAAGTCACGTGCATATTGTTCGTCTTGTCCGTACTCAGGATTGGCAGGATGCTTACTTACTTACACAATAAAATAATTTCACTCTATCAAGACGTAATAGAAACTTGACCGTCACTAAAATTATATCAGTTCATTTATGAGTATGTAAAGTAAACGTGTAAATAAACACACTGTGCAATGCACTGCCAGAATGAATTTGGTAAAGCACTACCGTACTTTTCGGCTATGAACAAAACTCATCGCTTATCGTCTCCACGCTTGTAATAAGACAACTAACTCCCCGAGGAAAGTTTTTTTAATCTCAATCGGGGTTGTCAGACCAGTATAACGTTTACCTAAGCCGGAGGTACTAAATGTTTTTATCGGCTCTCGAATAAATCAGCGATAGGAATATAGGGCGAGCTCCGCATATCGCGATACATTTATTGGTAAATATATCCAGAAAATAAAAGTATATACCAATATTCGAGTAATCATTCGCAAATATTAGTTTATTGTTTATTATCAGGGGTTCACATAGTATGTGATAAAATATATTTTTTCGTTATAACAAAGTTGGAAGGGTCTAGTATCTTTGTGGGCGTAGATTGTATCTACGTTGTTCATACAATATGCATAATACTTCCATTGGGTATATTATACATGTATTTGTTTTTTTTCATTTGCTGTCCGGTATGTGGTGACTGCCGTCCATAGACATCTCTAAGCAACTTCATATAGAAAATTGCCCGGGCAAGGAGGGGTTCCTCGAGGCCCGTAGACCCTGCGCCAGCGACGACGTCATGCCGCGGCCTAGGATGACCTATCATCATTATAGGTGAAGGAAAATATCGTGAGTAAACCTACATGATTGTGAGTTCTTTAGGAAAATGTATATATATATATATATATATTTGCTTTTTTGGTACATTGAAGTCAGCTTCTATTTTTTGTTAAAAAATGTAACGGTACCTTACATAGGTTACCAAAAGGTAACCAAAAGGTTACCAAAATGTAACCTATGTAACGCGTCTCCGTTTATACCTCAGACGTATAAAATATGTCTGAGGTATAAACAGAGATTACAAAAAATAGTCATTTTAACCGATTTCCAAATGAAAACAGGTTATCTATTCGTCTCGTTATTTTTGAGTAGATTAAAAATTAAAAATTCTATATTAATTAAGCAGCATTCCCATAAACAACTTCCACTAAATTATTTTGTGAAATTTGTTTGCAAAAGTGGGTCATGATTTCGAGCTATGTCTTGTTGAGTGTGCACCTGCATTAGACGAGTTATTAAGGACAAACGCACATTAAGACTTGAAAGCGCTTAGATTTTAGAAGCGGCAGGCAGCGGCGGAAAAGGCACAACCCTTTTTAAGCCTTAAGGGAGGAATTTTAAAATCTCTGTTCTTGTTAGTCATCTACGTTATATGAATTTTACCTTAATAGAATTAAAGCTTAGGTCAATCACATAAACCACGCTATATTTAAAGACTACAACATCTTAGCTGAATTGTTCTGCTTATAGTAGTGTTTTTTTATTTTTTTATTTAATCATTTCCATTAAAAAATCCGCTTGAGTACGAATCGGATTCAAATATAAAGGAGTACGCGTCTTTATCCATAACAAATGACTTAACCAACGTCATGGTTGGAGACCCCCTCAACTAAATATTTTATTTTAATTCAATTATTAATTTTAAAGAGAATATTATAACTAAATATTCTGCGAATCTTTCAAGCGTCTACCGGTTACGTCATTAATACCGAGTGAAAATGCTTGTTGTATGGAAACCCTCTTAAACAAATGTGTTATTTGTTGTTATAGCGGCAACGGAAATACACCATTTTGAAATTACAATTAACTAACACGGTTCATGAGAAACAGCCTGGTGATATACAGACGCACAACGGTGTCTTAGTAATATGGTCCAGATTTTACTCTTCGGGTACGGAACCCTTATAACTACTTACTTTACCGTTACTTTAGCGAACGAAGACGCGGTATAATATCGTAGTGAGCGATATTCCTAACCCCATTTGCTTTATGCAGACCAGGTGTTACCAGATTTAATGTTTTGACTTATGGAAGTGTTTATTAACTTTATATTACACTCGATACAAATAAATTTGATTGATGTGAAAACAACCAGGCTATTACTTTTGAAATATGGCTGGAATATTTAATTCAGATTGCGTATTTTATAGGAAAACTAAGTAACGAACGATACTTTATTCAAGTTCCTTTAAGGACTGTGACTTCTTGGCTGGACTTGAACAATTTGTGATATTGTTGCAAGATATGTTTCTAGTGCTAATGTGGTACTAATTTTATTGGTATGGTAATAATGCTCTAGAAATGGAATCATAAAGTTCTCCCTACCTCCCTACCTACAAAAGTAAAAGCAATTGAAAGGAGTTATTTAGTTTCTACTAGTGAAACGATGTGGTTTAGGAAGTTATATTTTAAAGCTATTTAAGTGGTGATTGATGATAAAGTTTCAACTTTTGCTTATAATTGAAAATTACATCTAAATATTTGTTTACTATACTTATGCAGACTCCTATTACTTGAGCAGCATTTTGTTAAATAATTTTGGAGGATATTTGGTAAAACATCGAAAATGTCAATCACGAAAACAATATTTTCAAAAGTGTATGTCATAAATGGGTCTGTAAAGTTATTTACAATATAAAAGGGGAAAAAAATGATTACAAAGAAAAATGATAAATCTGCCGAGGTTCTTGCTGAATCTTCTCAGCTTTGGCCGTGTTTCGATCCGGTAGTGGAAAAATATTGTAACTGATAATTGGCAAGTCGGTGGCACTTGCTAATACAAAATAGGCTAATACAAAATAAAGACAATTAATTTCATTTTTCGAAATAATGACTACGAAGACAGTACGGTTCACACAAGTATTATCAAGTAACTCCTACCAAATACGAGAGGTTATTCTAATCGACCTCAATACGCCACTCTAGTACAATCCTCGAAATCATTTTCTAAGCTTGTTACTCCGACTTTCCATTGTCGTTAACCAACCCTCGGCCCGAATTCACTTCGATTGTTTTCCCTCGTTTTATTAGTATAATTTCCAGCAGTTAGACCAACTGAAAAATCGGTGCCATTGAAAGTATTCGGAGCGGGACCGGTCCAACAAAGGCGGTCGAAACAAAGGCTCTCCGACCACTACGATGGGATATTGTTGCACTATGGGCTACGGACGATGTTTTAAAGTGAATTGCAGTTGAAAATAAGCATACAGTCCAAGCGAAGGTAAGAACTGCACCTTATTAGCATCTGTAATAACATTGTATACCTATATCATATTATACAAAACGTTTATGTGCAGTCAGATCTACATACACACGCTCGAAAAACAATGCCTTCCTTCTGACGCAATCGGCTAACAATCAAATAGTTAGTAAGTAGAAATAAGTAGTAATAACAGATCTGTACCTCTAATTCACGAGAATGAAGATGTAGTTTAGTTTAAAGTTTTAGTTACCTTATCTTCGCACTTTGTTTCGTTTATTTTAAAAGAACACATAATTATGGTGATCATTTATGACCCTTATAACGTTTAAGAATTGTAAATTAAAGCTTTTGTCGCAACGCAAGATTTCATTTCATTTCCCATTTTCTATTTACAGGATTTTTTTACATAGATGAAATAACAAATGATCACAAGTTGTAATTTTTAAAAAGTGTCCAGAGATTGCGTCAGACGACGAATTCTTGTAACGGAGGCCAAGATCCTCATAGTGACGCTGAGCCAACGGAGTAGTAGTAGCAAATTATCATGTAGATACTATGTACTCACGTGTCGCGCAGAGACATATAAAGAAGTCCATGTAGAACAAAGTTTCTTCCTAAAACCGATCTGAGAAGCGTTGCCACTCCTGAGTTAATCCACCTGTAGCGGCGCGATACCTACAGTAACATGAGCCCATTTAGCCCATAGAACATATGGCGAATTTCGCTATAGTTTACAGATAAATTTTGTGAATCTTATACTAAAATGCACTTATTTTAACGCTCAAGGTTAATGATTGCATCGCAAATCGAAATAACAGTACGCATGAATCAAATGTTTAGTCACCCTCAGGTAAGACGGTTGTCTCATATGTTAGTCAGCCGGCAACATATTCGCTCTATTCGCTCTTTCATTCGCTCTTGGTAGAACAGGTGGTTAGGTAAAGTGACCTCGGATCTTAGCCTTACCTTTTTTATTGTTACCTAACCTTTTCCCGTTGATCCACTCCCGTTTAATAACCTTTTTGCAATGTGGCACATAAAGAAGAATTTAACAGGCGCCATTATCTTTAAAGAATTTACTGCGAGAAATTCCTTTACTTAGTACCTTGAATATTTTATGAGAAGTGCTAATTAAAACCCTTTTATACTATTTGTGACTTAAACTTCAAGAAAATCCTGTTATTAAACCTTATCTAAGTCTAACGTAGAGTGTAACCCTTTTATGAAAAAATACATTCATATTTACTCAAATTAATATACATATATTATGTGACATTGTATTTATATACTGGCCTGGAATGCAAAGCATATCAGACTAGGTTCCTGCAAATGCAGACATTTAACTGGACAATTTAAATTCCTTTCTGAGACTGGATATAGATATGGATATTCGTCCTATTATAATTATCGTTTTATAAATTGGAATTCATGTTACCACTCATGTTTATTTATGGATGGCTTTTTATCAAATCAAAAGTGATTTTTTATTCCAATGCAATACAATGATGGCGTTTCCAATGTAATGATGGATGTTTCCAATGTAGGTAGGAAGATGACAGAAGAAGGTGAAGTCAGTTAATTTACAACTGTAACCAACTGTAAATCAAATAATAAATAAAATAAATGAGCCAGACTGCTGCCACATGAAATATTAAGCAGATGCAGAATTACCTCCGAATTACTAACCCCATTTGTTTGGCTTGGTAAGCTTTAGCACTTAGGTTACCGAAGGTGGGATCAGGCGCAAAGTAAATATATCATACAAATTTTCCGCTTCCAATAACCATAAAAATCAAAATAATTAGCCCGCACATGTACAGACACAATGAAAATCCAACCAGCAAAACTGTAACCTTTGCTAAACAGAATTTGTGTGACAAACACGAACCCAAATTCGCAGTCAAACGTTTAGCACAAAACAAAATAGCCACATCGCAAACAAGATTCGTTGCTGACGGCAATAAAAACAAACGGAACCACGTTACTGAACCAACGAATGTTCCAGCATTAGTATCTGAAATTTACGTCTCACTTTATGTGCCACTCGAATTTCAATGAAATGGCAAAGCTTCTGTGGGCGTTTCTCTGCTAAGGGTCTTGTCTTACTGCTCACGTTTGCTTGTTAAAATTACGACTTAGTTTATAGATGTCTGCCAACCATCTTACTTTTTATTATCTGAAGTTAGCAGTAAAGTCTGATTTAAATCCAACAAATACTACTGCTTCTTCTATATTTCGCTAGTTGTAGTCAGTTCTTTAAATCTAATCGATCAATTTGACTAAGGATCAGATTATTCTGATCGTTATCAGTCTTTTTATTACGATCCTTGAAATGATCTATATTTAAAGACACTCCTGATTCATTTTCGTTACTTAGACGACTTTTGACCATCTTACTCCACTTTCTTTGCGAAGATGCTAAAAGTAATCTGTAGCAACAAAATTAGTAATATGCTCGTTGTCTCTTTCGCGATGGAACAGATCCGTAATAAACGGATTCACGAAAATCCTTCCAGTTTGACTACACGGTCCATTGCCGACCTTTTTCCTACCATCTTCGGGCGATGTGATAATATTTGGGGCTATATTTCACCCCGGGACGCTTGGCCAACTTTTAGACCGTTAATTCGCGGACGAAGTACGGACGGGAATAAATATTAGGGAAACACTCCTGTGACTTTTTGCTTTTCTCTTTCTCTGTTCATTGGTTGTTTTATGTCAACAGTATTGTTGCATCTATTTACACTGTAGTAGCATTATTTGCGATATTATATTTTTGGTTTTTGGGTGTGTAAATATTAACAGCGTGGAAAATATTAGGCATAACATTGAGCACGAGAGGTGAGTTCCGGTGTTTTGTTGCATCTATTTATGCTGTACCATCGTTGCGTTCTTACATTCTAGTTGTTGTAGATGAAGAGATGAAGGATGTTGTAGATTCCTTCCTACATTGTATCGGAAGGAATGTTTAGTTCAATTTTTTTACAAATAAATGTTTCATATCACTGTTAATAACATATCTAATAATCTGAAATTAACTCTAGCAAAAGTCGTATATAATCCATTCATATTTTTGCTTCCGAGAGATAAACCACACTCCGATTTATGAAGATTAGCGCACTGAGATACAGTATATATTTTACGACTAAACATAATATTTCTATGAGAGACTCCTCCGAAGGTCTCAGCAACAATCTGTATACATAAAAAACATCACTGCGTTTAAGTTTAAAATAAACACCGTTTTGTTTTTGTGTTTTCGATGGAAACAAATACCTCTATTAAGTGAGTTCTCAAAACAGAGGGATTATCTTTAATTATATCTTAGATATTACATACAATTTTAAACAAAACCTTTGTGTTCATAATTTTGTTTAAATTGTTAATAGTGATTATAATGTCAGTTTATTGTTTAATTATCCCTTTTAATTTAAAATTCATAATGTTGAAAGGCCACCCTTAGAATTCATGAAATATAAGGAAATGTGTAGTCGGAAATATAAATATTAAGTAGGTATTAAAGACTGGTTTTAAATATAAGAAATCCAATTAGTCGATACCTACCTAAACGTAAAGGAAAATAACGGAAAAAATTTGGAACAGTCCCAATTTTTTTCAGAAAATAAATCCAGGAAACGATTTCTAAATACAAATGAGGGAAATTATGATTTTCCTGTATTTACATAAAAATTAGCTTCACTAGAACGGAGAGACAAAAATCGCGTTCCATTCTTTCCGGATTGAAACGTCACAATTTAAGTTTAAATTGGGAAAGTTTCGAGAGGAAAACTTTTTTATTTATTCCCCGGATTGATATTTTCAATATTCTGTGTAAAGCACTTTTTACACTACATACGATGAACGACTGACGACATGAGAATGATAAATTCTTAAAACGTTGATTTGATTATAACGCAGTTATTTAGAAGTGGTATTCTTTTCGTGACGGTGAATCAGTGCCGTGCGGTGTCGGTCTTGAAGAACACATTTTTTTCTGTTAGGCGATGTCCTAGGATGCGACTAAAGGACAAAAGTCAATAGAGCAGCAGCTGTTCCTGTGTAACATCAACAACTATTGTGATAACCAACGCGCATACCGCGCGTTGGTTCCGTGACTTTTTGCAAAAACTCTATTTAGAGGACATCTGATATTGCACGTAAAAAGGCAAATAATATATTTTGTCATTCTACTACATCGAAGTAATGTTTCTGCTTTGATGAATATAGCAAAATAAATAGACTCTAGGAAGCTACGTACATTATTCGTAAGCATCTCATCTGCATTCTACCTTGGGAAGAACAGGGACTAATAAAAGATATTCATATTTAGTGAATGACCACTTTCCTTGAAATAAATAACACAAACATACACACATACAGACAAAACTTAACGATAGGATTTTTTTGTATCATGGGTGCAGGGATACACACACAGACGAATACACATACACCTGGTCTAATAACAGAAATCTTAATTGCA
>DWNE01009973.1:0-10591 GCA_018249875.1 Cecropterus toxeus
GTTCTTTACTTCAGATTTCCTTTAAATTACGCAAAATATATGTCTCGAGCCAGATGAAGACCGATAAAAGAATTTGTTAAATTTTTATTGTACTATAATAAAAACCGTCATTTGGAAGTTCCTTTAAATTGCTTTAAAGGAACTAACTAGCTAACAAAATTTGTTCAATAGTTGCCAAAAAAAAAACTTTCGTTTCTACCTTCATTTATATAAGTAGTTCTCTTGTTTCGTAAATTGTACATTTTAATTAAAATCGAGTGAAAAACAGATATTTCATTGGTTATTCCACTATAGAAATAGTAATTATATGTACTTATTATATTTATTACAACGTTACATTATCGATAATGATATGGGAAACGTATATCTATAAAAAAAATATACATTACTTATTATTAGACAAAGTTCTATAGTATATATTGGCTTCAAAACAGGTGGCTACATTAAAAGCATCGTTAGTCTTGACTTCGCTACTAACCTCTATTTTTAGCACCCCTTTCATTTCTTATGAGAACTTCGTGGTCCCCTTCCTCCCAAATCTCTCCATCCGCGTAAGAAGTGGTAACAAGGAGAAGCACAATCCCTGTTATCAACCACCACCAGGTTTTGTACTGAAAATATGTTTATATATAATATTGTGTGTTAAGTCGTATAAAAGTATGAACATTCGGAATAAAACACTGATTTGAAAGGTTATTAAACTTATTTACATCGGAAGCGTCGCTCGTATCACGATAGGCAGATTAAATGCTGAATTACTTGTACCTATATGTGTATAATCAAATTATTATGACATGTAAGGAATCGAATATTGTAGGTACATTAAATAATTGTATGATTGTACTTACAAAAAGGATTTTATAATATACAGGTACTTAAACGTACATACTACATTTTAAGTGGGGATATTTTTTTCCATTAAAATATTTTTGGTATGATACAGAATTAATAAGGTTCACTATGTTTATTGTAATGATATAATCTCATAACTTTACTTCAAAGCTCTTTCTTTAGTTAACCTAAATGTATAAGTAATCCTACTTCATTAACTTTATGATTATTAAATAAGCCTAATAAATAAATCAATATTAATAAATAATTTACAGTACACAGAAACAAGCAAACGAAAGACTCTTTATTGAAAAGATTAAATATAACTTATCAATTAAATCGATGGTCCGTTTACGCCAAAATATACACACGTCGTGAGAAACAGTTAAACAAAGATTTCATATGACGTATTATAAAATGCGTATGATGAATGACAAGTCCAGTCAATGACTTATTGTATTAACCGGCGCGCGGCGCCATACTAAAATAAACTATCCTACGGGTCACTTACATGAAAGTGTCACTGCGATAACCAAGTACAGAGAAGTAGTGAGCCCAATGAATAAGTGGAAAAAATCTATGTTTACCTTTGTTAAAAAGTTGATCTTTAGATCTTAATCACATGGTAGAACAATTAAAAAGTATACGTAATAAATTAAGTACTTTGTTACAATTGGGACTCAGTTGGATATATTATTATTTTGTAATATTTGTAATATTAGTTAATCTAAACTAATAATTGTAATATTAGTTAAATATTAGGTAGAAATTCAAATATTTTATGAAATTGAACAGAAAACGGCGCTAAACCGGTTAAAGTTCTATTTACGGAACAAATGACAAAACGGAACGAACTAAAGAAGGGACAAAGTTACAGCGATAGACGACAAAGAGACAGTTATTAACATATATATAATACAGTAAAGATAATTAATATAACGTAGAGTAGCGTAATATAATGTAGAGACACAATAAAACGTGCAAAAAAGTGTTGAAGCTTATGTAGTAGGTACATAAGCATCTACATAATATGTACCTTAAAAAAAAAACATTTTATAAAATAATACATAACTTTATAAAAGATAAATACATCGATCAGATAATTAATTTTATCAACATCATTATTAATCGTTGTTAATAGGTTGTAAGTAGATACCTACTAGTAATTGCATTACAATTCCAAAAATAAGGAAATCTTATTACATGAAGATGATCATCTTCAGATGTTCTCGTGTTGAAAGTTATTAATATGCTAAATACCTAACTGTTCTACAAAGATCTGTAAATCAACTTCATAAGCCTAATATTGTCAATTAAGGTTTGAAACCGCGACGATATGTAAACACTTAAACTATCATTTTCTTTTTAAGATATCAGTATTGATTGACTGTTTGGATAAAGTAAAGAATTCTGGCTTTTAAGAAGTACATTCCACAGAAAGACTCGTAAAATATGTGCTTCGGGTCAAGAACAGTTAACACGGGATAGAGCGAGACGGGTTAAATTGCATAGGTTACGGAACAGGCACAATATTTGTGTCGGATAACATGGAATCGCGCACACACAGATGTGCTCCCACCCCCCACCGCAGCCGCGCGGCAGCCGCATACTGCGCACCGCACTTTACAGGAATTATTTATCATTTAGCTAACACTTCTTTGTGAGATGCTTGCCGCCTTTAGCGAACGCCCTGCAAGTCTATTTTAATTTTGACACGAATATCGTGTCTTATATGTAAGTATATTCTACTCCAAACTACCAAAAGTATTTTCGTCCCTTTCGGATGCTTCTACCATTCCATCCCATTTATCGATTACAAATTTCAGACTCCAAATTTAAACATTACCAAAGTATAAAACACCAACACCAATCCATAGATACTGTGTATATACAAATTAATCACTGAATCTTTAAGTTACAATGTGTAACATACTACACTTATCTGATAATTCATAGATTTAATGATTAGCCGTAATCATAACCAGCGAAGCAGCTTTAAAATACACAATAGCAGGTTCACATATTGAACACTCGCAGGAACAAAGAAAATGACGTCATAAAGCTCGATACAACAGAATGACCCGTAAATTGTTAAATTGCACGTACCTCCATGACGGCCGAAGCGATGCGATAGCAGTCGTGAGCCGCGAGAAATGCAGATGTGTTCTCGGGACGCCGGGCGAAGCGGGAATGGCGCGGCGACCGCCGGGCGGGCCTGCACAGGACGCTCCCCTATTGATCTGTCTCCCTCCACCCGGGACCGCTACTCTCGCTCCTGCTCCTGTACGCATCAACCCCCTCCCACAAACTCGATCTCTCTATCTATGGTTAGGCAAGATTTATTGCCTTTTCCGGGAATGACCGAATTTCCTCGACGATGGAACGTCTTTCACATTTTTTGCATCACAGAAACTATTACAGATGTTTGCTAGTTCAATATTGTTTGCCTTAAATGCGTTTCGCGTTTATTAAATATTAGTTTATAAATAGCGATTATTATAACGTATTAAATATTAATGAAACACATGTAATATTTTAACCAAATTAACATATTAGCCATGAATTATATATATGAGTTACGTATAGAATAATAAATAACTTACTTATTATTCTCGCAACGAAATGTGAATTTATGGTTGTACATAATACTACCGATAACAAGATGTTAAGGTAGAACCACCCCAGTCGGGGTGTTATATTTTTTTTATTTAATATAAATTATTTGATATTTCTTTGTATTTAACCAAATGCATTACAAAAATATTTTTAAGGTACTCGTAAAGGTATTTTTATAGGTATAAATAAAATAAGAAATATCAAATTAATTCATGTGGATGTATTTAACTAATAGTTTGCATTACAAATCACAATCAGTAAAGATATAGATTGGTAGATAACGTAGTAACTAAACATTAAATAAAAAGTACCTATCTAAAATCAAACAGACAAAAGACGCAGGGCTCCAAGTTTGCAGATTATGTATCAATAAATAATCTAAATAATAATTTGTATTACAAGTCAGTAAAAAATATTAACACAGTAAGTATCTAAAAATTATACAAGATGCAGGGCTCCAAATTGTTTACTGATTATTAACAATTTAACTAATTGTTGGCATTTCAAATGAGTGAAAGATATTAACTGATAGTTACCGTATTAAGTAACTAAAAATTAAATAATAAGTGCTTAACTATCCAAAAACATACTCTAGACAAAATTCCAAATTGTTTACTGTTATTATTAACAATCCTAATATTGTTTTTCATGTAACACAACGCGTAGTTTGGTGTTAAAAGCCCAATGATGTATTAAGATTTGGAGACATCTGTTATGAGTTTGGACGTTCTTGTACTAGTTTTTATGTGATGCCCACACGTGATACCCACAACAGGCAGTTAGTTTTGACTTAAGTAACTTTTTCATTTTGTGTAGTTAGCTTACGCTTTTGCAAATGAATGGTTTAATTGGATGCTGTTCCTGTGCCGTTCATAATGCAACATCAACCATTCAATTAAGCGTAGCGTTTTTATGAATGTACACCATCCAGCCTAGCAATGACTGTGACTCAGCTACCCTTTTAAAACGACGTGAATTGAAGTCTTTGTAGGAGAAAAAACCTTTGACGGGTTTGATGTTCTTGAAAGACGTATGCACTTTCATCAGGAAACGACTTGAAACGCTGCAAAGCTATCTTCTCTCTTCCTTTCTCACATTCAAATTCAAACAAATGAAACTTGAAAAGCGAACTCTTACAGACGGAAAAAAATATCACAATCAGTTTTCTAGTTAAATACTGACAATAGGTTACTGAGCGGGATAAACGTTGACGATAGTCAAAGCGTAAACAAATTATGCTTGAAAAGATAGAGCAGATATAATTAACTTCATCCATATATACAATAAAAAGTGCCTGGTAGGCACGTACTTGCAAAAAACTATTGGAGGCCAGCATTACTAATAAAATAGATAATTCCATATTTTTTTTAATGCACCTAAGTTACGTGCCCCATAAAGGATTTAGTTTCCGGTTTACCCCAAGTTATAAAATTAAAAAAAAACCCGTTACTTTATTTTTTAAACTATAACACCTATGAACTTTTTGTAGGTGTTAGCAACGTACTTCATTGGCATATGCGGGCAATATTGTTTTGATGCCAAAGCGTAACAACTGCATTAATTATGTTTTGGTGCAATTTTAACGAACCGTCCACTTCTGTTATGCTTCTACTCGATACAGATTATGTGAACGTCAAATGAACGAATAAACTTTAGTTAGATTATAGCTGAATCAAAATAAATTCCGTTAAATAAATAAACAATTATGAGAATACTAGTAAAAGCCTATTGCCTCGGTAAATGATGTCAATAAATTTTAATTGCAGTATTCCTTGTGTGGTGTTAAGATACTAATATTATATTTGAAACATTATGCAGGAATCATTTTAGTAGTATGCAATGGGAGAGAACCATTTAAGCCTCGCGATGGAACCTTACCATTTATGGTAAGTCGGTAATATTTTAAATAATAAGCTGTAGCGATGTAAGAATCATATGTAAGGAACATCTATAAATCATCACTCATACTTATCAATAAATTTTATTAAATGGGTATTCGATTACTCAATTTTCTTCGCTACGCCAATCTGAATCATTGTCGTATAAATCAGTGTAAATCAATATATATCATGACACGACCCACCTAGTACAAAAAAACGCGTAACATAACGTTTACAAAATGATACCCGATCATTTTATAAACTTTATCTTAATATATCTTTCTTATTAAAATTTACCATTTTTTTACTAAAGTGCCTAGTTCTCTCACTTCTCTCACGACCCCCATAATGAGGCATTGCGACCCCCCAGGAAGTCGCGACCCACTGGTTGAAAAACACTGGTATGACGACCCGCGTGGTCGAACGGTTACACAACCATTACCATGCCGATCTAGCGCGCAGTGGGTCTGGGTGTTTGTGTATTCGTCTTTGTGTGGCCGTGGCACCCACGACACAGGAGAAAATCTTAGTGTGGGGATATGAGTGTGAAAAGCGTCTTTTTCTTAATTATAGCGGATGTAACTAAATAATAAAAATATTATATAATACGTGAAATATCATATATATCATATTTTATGATCAGATTCATAGTAAAATAAACCACGGAAATCTACTAAATTTTATTCGTTTTACTGGAAAGGTGTACTTTGCGTCTCGATACCGCGGGCTATGTACAGGCACATTGGTTTCCCGTACGGCGGTCATCACAGCCGCGGTATGCGTCACCAATCCTACCTCGACGGTACAGGACACCCGGGCAATTACCGTCATCACAGGTGCTGCCTACAGGCACCCCAGGCGAGGCATACGAGTTCAGGTCACCAAAGTACTGTTGCCTAAGAGTAAGTTCAATTTCAATTTGTGGTAATTAAAATTTGAAATAAAAAATTAACCCCGTTATGTTTAAAATTACGATCGGGAAACCTAATACTTGCTTGCCTACATTTATGGCACATAATATGAAAATATCTCAAAGAGATTAAACAAAATATAATGATTTTATTTCATTGACTTTTCCATACCAAGTGAGTGTATGACGAAGACGATAAACAAATTGTTGAGTCCCTAAGTTCAAACTAATGATTCGTTCAAATTTATCAGAAGGTAATTTTATATGTAGTACGAGTACTTACTTACCTACGTATAGCAACAATACCTTAAAATGTCACTTTGTTTGTTTATTATTTATTTCAGCTACTAATGTAAGTACACATCGGGGTTATCTTATTCAAGAGTCACCGGCAATATTATTATTAAGAAAAAAAGTGCCTGATGTGTTGGCTGAAATCCCACTGAGGGCCATCGAAATTGACTACAAAGGACAAGAAACTCTGACACTGCACGAGGAATGTTTGATGCCAGGCTGGCACTTCTTTTATAAAGGGGTAAATTATCATTTGAAGCTTTAACACATTATTTTCTGCAAATTGTACTATTTTTTGTTTTTTTAATCTTAATAATATTTAAATCGTGGACGTCGCCAAGGGGAGTTTCCCCCTTCAAAAAATATCTCACTCGTTGAATATCTACCATTTGTCTTTTCACGTAGGGAGCTGGCCTCCCTCTTGCATGTCGGCAAGAGGGAGGCCAGCTCCTTGAAATGCAAAACCCACTGGTCCATATGTCAACTAAAAGGGGCATCGGGTGACGACGGCCTTGATCTAAACCGTAGCTTTTTAGGAATAGACTGCATAAATAATATATATATTCATCAGGAATGTTATGGATATTAAATTTCGAATGTGGATATGGATATAGGATATTACGGATATAGGTATAATATTATACCGGCTTCGGATACGGTTATGGATATGTAATTATTTCAGATTATTTAGTTAGTTTCGGTTACGAATATTATATTTTTAAGGAAGCTATCATTTGCTATCAAAGATATCATTTGTTATGAAAGCTACCTAATCCATTTAGGTGTTATTTTCTAAAACTAAAAAAACATGTCTTGACATATCCGAAATTAACCGAAACTTTTATATCGAATACGGTTACGGAATTCTTTTTATTTCAGATATCCGATAGTTTTCGTTGCGATTACGGAGCTCCATAACATACCTATATAAATACTATAACATACCTATATAAATACTTAATATGATTTTGATTTTATTGTAATCGAATGAACCACAAATCGTCAACACTTTGATGTCAAAAATACTTTACTCGCACGATTTTAAGCAAAAACTCGGATATATTTTTTGAATGTATATCTATATAAGTTTATACAATTTATTAATAAAAATAATATTGTTGTCATTGCTTTATTATAAGATGGCAGTATAGGCATCTTATAAGTAGGTGTATTAATAACCACTGCGAGAATTTTTCAGGATAAAATATATCCAGTGCAAAGATTCCTGTTACAAAGAAATTTAAGAGTTCAGTTCTTAAATATAGAGAAAACGCATTTATGGTGTGACACGTTGGCAATAAAGTTCCAGAAAGCACTCATCAATATCGGATACACTGGGCATTATGACAAATCTTCCTGTTTATGTATAAGAGACGTAAGAAAGCTACTATATAATACCTACTTAACAAACGGAGTATATAACGCGGAGTATATAACACGAAGATTTTGTTTTGTGTCGTGTTTGAAGACACATACGCAGAAAAACTTATTCATCCTTCAGGTATCAGGCTGGCCGGCGATCGAACCAACAGTGCCGGATTAGCCACGTATCAAGAGCAGCAAATGCTAAGGGCCCTGCGACTCTAGGGGCCCTGCGGTCTAACACCTGTTCTTTAAGCAAATCGTACTCATATGAGAACTCGATATTAAAAGTGTCATCATTTATAAGTGTCGTCATAAATTTACCCATATTAAATCCAGATAAGTTTATTTGTAACAGAGTTGTGAGGTATTTAATACTTTCAACTTTAGAGCCTATAGCAAACCAAGGGCGTCCTAAGAGAATTTGCTACAGGCCCCGCACTGGCTTAATCCAACACTGCGAACCATCCACATATCAGATCGATGTGGTGACTGCTCCGCCGCGTGGGTCGTCTAAAAGCTGCAAGACCGTCTGATATTATTTCGAGATTAGAATTCACAGATCAATACTTCAACCATAAATAGTTTTTTAACTGACCTCTGACCTATTTGAAGCTAATAATAATTCGGTGGCTTTCTTGGTCTTCCAATATAGTTTGATCTTACCTATCAGGGAAATATTAGTGGGCTGGCGTCATATGTCCACTACATTTGCTATTTAATTAAAGCAAAATTTATTATCAAATTACATTAATCTTCATTGCCACATTTATCATTCCAGCCCGATCACACTGCCCAACCCTGTCACGTGAGTACCCTAGTTTCAATGTTACAAAAGTGAGAACTAAGTTAATTGACTTAAACTTTTAAACAGACGCGATCTCTATGAAATTATCAATCAATTTAAACTCAAAGTTAACGGATTGTGCCTATAGGTAGCTATTGAAATTTTTATCCTGACAATATTAAGTAAATTTACATATGAATTGTAACCCTCTAAATGGTCTGTATTTTTTTTTACTGCCATTATTTCTAAAGTTATGTGTATCTTTAACAATATACTACTAAATCTATGTTTATAACATAGTGGATCGCTTGTAAATCATCTTAATATATATAAATTAAGTATCACGTTGTTTGTCCGGGCTAATCTCCTAAACTACTAGACCGATTTCAATCTTTTCATACCGTGTTGAGTTTGATCCAACTTACAAGACAGGAAACTTTTACTTTACCTTTACTTTTACTTATTAAAACCATATATCTATTGGCAGGGTATGTATGGAGCGCCGTTGGTTTGCAATGGAAAGGTGGTAGCGATGCTTACGGCACCCGATGCCCAATGGTCCAACTGCACAGGTTTCACAAACATCGTGAATTTATTATCTGGTAGACACATCAGAGGCTTCATGGAATGTGTAAGCGGGTATGGATCTTTTATAAAACTTAAATATTTAAAGTTTATTTGGTGCAGGTGATTGAACCCTTTGCAGTTCCACTGCTACACCTATTTCTACCTAAAGCAACAGTGTTAGCGCTATTTCGTTCTGAGTTAAGAAGTTTTTAAAACGCTTTCTATACTCATAGCCTGGCGTTATGATTTTCTCCTGTGTCGTGGGTGCCATGGACAGACAAGGACGAAAACAAAACACCCAGACCCAAAACAGAATCTAAACTCATCATTCAGATGTCTGTCTGGCCGGGGATCGAACCCGGAACCCACTGCGTGTGAGACCAGTATGGTGACCGCTCGGCCACGCGGGTCGTCAAACGTCAGAGGTACATTTGTACGAGGCGTTCCAACTTAGTCCTCAAGGGTAACGGAACTGTGGTCAAACTATTCCATTCACAATTACCATCAGATGAACTGCTAATGCTAAGTCATTTTATTCAGTACATATTATAGACACACCTGCAGTTATCTTTATCCTTGTTATATTTTATTCGTGTCACCGACCTATGTGATTCAATTGAAGATATTATTCTAGTTAGAATGTTTTGATGCACTTAATTTGATCGCCTGTATTGAGGACAGGGTGACCACGTTAGGTATAATTAGTTTTTATCTTAGTACACAGATCTAGGCAGGACCTTTGCTCTTAGAATATTGTTAACAATTTACATTCCTTGCTCATACTGATTGGAGTTAACTTTGTTTGGGCACTCACTATATTATCCTAGTTTGTTCTATAAGATTGTTAATAAAAACATTAAACAAAAAAAACCCCGACTGATTAAAACGATTTTTTGTTTATCATGATATATATTTAATTTAACGCTTAGCTATATGAGTTTTTAAATAACAATAAATAATAACATGAACACTGCCCACACTAAGATTTTCTCCTATGACGATTACGCAAACGCTCTGACTCCAAGCAGAAGTCTAATATCATAATTCAGACGTCTGTGAGGCCGAGGATCCAACCCGAAACCCACTGCGTCGCAGTATATATAGTGCCGCTTGCGCCACGGGACTTTCTTTTTGACACTCGAGTATCTATTCGAGTAGCAGAAATCTTTACTACTACTTGACCAAGCTAACTAGACGAATGTCAAACGTGACGTCACTCGTAAGAATGCAAGTACTTATGACAAAAAAAGCAATAATGATTTTTTGTGAAATGTTGATTTCAATGAAATGTAAATTATAATAAATTTCTGTCTTAATAATTTATTCTTAACGTTTAACGTTAAC
>DWNE01009974.1:0-10590 GCA_018249875.1 Cecropterus toxeus
CGCGCTGCACTGCTCCGCCGTGTTCGCCAGGTACGCGCGCAGCTCGTTGCACGACTTGCGGTCCACACTGAACAATGTTCATATTAGAATAAATGAAGGCTGGTTTTAATATTACACGACGTGTTATTATTAATATTAAACGACACAACAACGCAGTTAGTTTACAGTAATAAAAAATAGGAAGAAGACAGATAAAAAATAAACCATCTTTTAGTTTTAATACTCCAAATAATAAACCCATTAGCCGCAATGAAATGCAAAGTTTTCAATTCTAAAGTAATAATGATATAAATAAAACTATTTATTGAAAATATTTAAAAACCTATTAAATATTATATAAAATATAAAATATATATATACGCATCTATTCCGGTCTTAAGCGTATATAAGAGAAAAGCGTATAGAAGAGGAAGTCCGGGTCTCTCCCTCTAACATAGGTGGAGAAAAATTTTAAAGGTCTAGACGACTATTACGACGACTATAATAAGTACGCTCATGGTTTCTATGCCGGTTAGTAGCCGTTCACTACTTCAAATTGAAGGTCAGTGCTTGCTCTTATGATAACATAAAGTTAATGATAAACGCTTATGATAACAATAACATCATATTTATGATAAATGAGATATCTTAAATCTTTGACATAGATATGGAAGCGTGATGTACAAACAAGTATTTCTATGATATCGGTATTACCATACGTTATATTGTAACAAAGAATAAAGCGTTGTATACTCATATTATGTATCTTTCTTTTCTCTCTATATCTTTCTCTATCTTTGACGACCCGCGTGGCCGAGCGGTCACCATACCAGTCTGACGCGTAGTGTATCCCGGTTTCGATTCCCGGTCAGACAGAGATATGAATGATGAATTGAAATTTCTGTTCTGGGTCTGGGCGTTTGTGTATTTGTCTTTTTGTGTCCATGGCACCCACGATACAGGTGTAAATCCCAGTGTGGGGCTATGAATGTAGAAAGCGTGTTTTTCTTAACCTTAGCTAATGGTAATGATGCGGTTTAAGAGGTAGTATGCTTGCCTAGAAGCCTCTTTATTCTTGTTTTAAAGTCTCTCGAGTTTCATTTTTCGGGAAACAGAAGCCAGCGGAACATTTCTCTTCTTGACCTTTCGTTATAAAAGCAAACCATTTTGTACCAGAAAAAAATCAAATATATAGTGGTTGCCTGCCATATCTGTTGCAATATATTATACCGCACAGTGAAAATGCAAATTTCCGTCTACTCCGAATAACGTAGTCTATCGTCTAGCGAATAAAAAGTTAAAAATATCGAGTTAAAGTTTTCGAGCACAAAATTTTCTATTGTTATTAAAACAAATTTTACGCACCGGTAATAACAAGCGCTTAAAAAATCATGTTCAGTAGTTTCTGATATATTCGAATTTAAAAATTGCTGATTTAGCTAACAAAACTTTCGAGCTCTTCTCGTGGCTGGGAAAGCTTGAAATTTGAAATTGCTACATAGGAGAAGGTACTAAAGTCGATTTTTTTATATAAATTGGACGGGTTATTAATATGAAGTGTTTTTGATTGGATATTCCAAGTCGGTTAAAAATTAGGTCTCTCAATATTTTTCCGTGCGATATATAAAACCTAAACTAGGTTTAAATAACGTTACGTCTACTACCTCTCAAACAATAACTTATTAAATAATGTATTAATAACTAACTTTTCATAAGTTAGTTATTAATACATTATTAAGACCAAATACCAAAATACTAACTTGAATGTAGCCACAGCCTCCGCGGGATTCCCCCGTCGTTGCGTCCTCTGCACGTAGAACTCGGCCAGCTTCGCCGCGAGGTACGACTTGCCGGTGCCGCTCGGCCCGCACAGTATCACCCGGCGATGCTCCGTTAGTAACGATACATATCTGAAAGGAACGCTCGAGATTATTAACTGTATGGCGAGGTTTACATAGTAACGAGATCGTAAAGTCTAAACCTGTTTCCGGGTAAAATGTACTGGCTTGAATGAGGTTTTTTACGTCTAGTTAGACATTTTAGTTTTCTGAATGTTTACTAGTTGTGTTGGCCTTTTAATATCAAGAAATTAAATATTACATATTATTTGGAGCAATAATCTTTTTTTTTATTATTGTGAATTGTGAAATGTAAATAATACGTCCATTACATTAATACAAATTAAAAGAAATTTAAATAAAAATGTCAAACTTATATATTTTGTTAATTTAATTAAATGGACATAAATTACGCATTTATTTGGCAAACAGATTACATTATTAACATTTTTAGAGACGTGCAAAGAAACATTAATTTTATAAATTATTCATAAGTTATACATTTAGAGCTATAACTTACCTATAAACTATATTTTTTGGTATAAGGCTGTCGAACGCCAAGCTCCCCACTCCTTGCAGGCAGATGTACAACGTGTTCACTGTACCCACAATGTACCCACAGGGCAGCAGCTCCGGGAACCCTATCTCCGGACCTCTAGTCGCTTCGCCCAGATGGTACGACGTTATCGAATCTGTATTCAAACCCAGATTAGTCCCCGGGTCTATCCTTGACAGATAATCCTTGAACGTTTTTCTAACTATATAATCTAAATTCTGCCAAGTAGTCTTGCCAGATATATACGTGTAGGCTATTGTGAACTCATTACAATTTATTGTCGAATCACTATTGTAAACGTTTTTGTATGAATTACTATGTGTAGATTTATTGCTTTTAAGGCTATTCGTGTTAGACTTATTTATCGATTGGGGGTAGTCTTGCGTCTCGATTTCTGGGCTGTGGTTTTGGGACATTCTTGGAGAGTCGAAACTCGGTTGCTTATCGAAATGGTTGTTGTAACCGCTAGCCGATTGTTTCGCGTAGAATCTACACTCGGATTCCGTCAACGTATCTTGGACCTCTTCGAAATATCTCTGGAATGTTTCTGGTTGTCCCAAGTATACTGCTATGGCGATTTTCTTTCCATCAGTCGTGTCCCCTTGACTATCGGCTACTCCTAAAACAACAAAAACTTTAAAATAAGGCAGTTATATAATCGGTATCGGTAACGATATCGGTATCAATCAAGTATCGATATAGATAAAAAAGTCGTAAAGCTTACCGATATCGGAGTAACTTTCCCCTATCGCAAGCTCTCTGGTTTTGGGCGGTGGCAACACTGTATTGATATCGTAATCACCACTTATCCGCTCCCCAGCGGTGAGTCCGTTCGTAAATATATCACTAGTACCATTCAAACCCCCTAGTAACGCTTCGCTGTTCTCGTTTAGTTCGCAGGCGGCCTTATTGCCGTAAATAGGTTCCACCAAGTTTGACTTTGGCGAGCCTTTCTTCGTGAAATCCATCGTCGGTGTTGACGATATGCAGTTGAAGTCCAAATCGAGCGGTTGTGAATGCATGTCTATTGTAGCCTGTAATGATATGCGACAATAAGGAACATCATATTTTAATATGTTACGGGTTATGCGGTTTTTAGGGTTTCGTACGTGGTAGCTAGACAGTTGAATTTTTCACAGATTCACAGAACAAAATAAAAAAATATTTGAGGGGGGCTTTCATACAAGCGTTTTTTTTTTGTCGGTTCGGAACACTTCATGCGCAAATCCGACTCGCACTTGACCGGATATTGAATATCTTTTTGCCGACCACGATCCACGTAGTTAAATGGATCGAAATATCGAAATGAAATTGAAAAACTGCATAATATCGTGATTATCCGTTACATATTAAAAATAATATTAGTCTAAAACAGAATAAGGAGAATTGCCTACTATGAATGAGTGCATTTAGCACTGTGTTAAAGTTATAGTCGGGGGTTCAATTACGGAAGCAAAACCGTATTATTTTTAGGTAATGCTCAGGTTTCTGTGTTCTGGTCTGATACTTCAAAGCGGTAGATTTAATGATATGGATGCCAAGTTTCAAGTTAATCATTAAGAGAAGCAATGCACCTGTAACCTATCTTCTTAACTTATCTGGATTTTTTTATCAAACTGAAGTAGCAAACGGATGGATGGTATCTGATGGTAAGTAGTTAATACTGCCTATGGTCATCTGTAACCAACTTCATACGAACACGAATTCTATCTGAAGTCGATCATAGATGCGTTGCTACTCCCGCGGACTAAGATGGTCGCCTCTTTTACAAGTGAGCCGGCAACCACACCCTTCCACCGAAACGCCACAACTGCATCACGTTATGGATTTGGGTATTTGTCTGAGTTGTTTCGTTGCAGTTAGGTCGTCTCATGATTTATGTCATTTCAGCAGCAAAAATTCATACATTAATGTTGAAGTAAAAGTTGCGCATTTTTTACAGTACAAGTAGCAAACGAGCATGTAGCCCACCTGGTGGCAAGTGGCCACTGCCGCCTAGATATCTTTTATAAACCCCAGATAAAATCTTCTCCCTAAATAAAAGTCAACTATTAGACTTGAGCAGTGATAGCCTAATGGTTGAAACTCGGCCTCTCAATCGAGGATCCCGGGTACGAATCCTAGACACGCACCACTGATTTTTCTAAAATTATGTGCGTATTAGAATTTGAAATTTAATTGTAACTGCTTTACGGTGAAGGAAAACATCGTGGGGAAACCTGCACATCTCATAAAAAAGCTTTCTCAAAGGTGTGTGAAGTCTACCAATTCGCACTTGGCCAGTGCGGTGGACTATGGCCTAAAACTCTCTCACGCTGAGAGAAGACCCGTGCCCAGCAGTGGGACAATAATGGGTTAACGAGAGAGATAAAAGTCTTGCCTGAGGTTAGCTAAAGATGCGTTGCTACCGATACTACGATAATTACGCTTCGGACAAGTTTGTCTCCCTTACATATCCTACAGAACAACCACTATGCTTTACCCTGCTTAACACTTTATTTTAACTTTAAAATAAAATAAAAAAACACGTAGTGATAAATGACAATATTACCTGATGCATCGTGGCCTGGTCTGCCAAGCTAAACCGTCTCGGGTCTTCAACGGCGGAACCTCCAGTACCCAGCGAACTTTGACTTCCAGCCAGCGATCGTGACGTCACTAGCCTCTGAAGCCGCTCGTTATTCTGTTTTAAATTCAGCATCTCGTTCTGATAAAAAAAAACTCCATGAAATATTGCTTAAATAATTTTATCCTGGAAATAGCAAAGCGAACTAATAAGGGAAAAACACGCTACACATTTCTCTAAACATTATTTATTCAAAACGCGAAACACGAAAAAAGGTAATTAAGAAATTAGCCAATTAACATTTGAAGCTAAACATTTTTGTACAACGTGAGCTCGTTAAAAATGCAAAGCAGACCGGAGCTAAAATATTTTTCGCCGTAATTACATTTCATCACACCTCGTGGGAAATTCTTCATCAAAATATTCATTTTTAAAATCATAATTCATAGCGCATTTTAATCAAAGCATAACTAAGTCTATGACTAACTAAAAATATACTTCCAATCGACGTTGCGTTAAATGCATACAAAATCTGACTGCTTTGATCAATATACATTTTCAGTGTACATTTTTTATTAATTATTCTTTTATGATATAACCTGAACTGAACTTTAGTAGTAATATATGGATATTACTTAAAACATATAATAAAATAATAGTTCCACGTGTTTATATTTGCAAAACAATGTGTGGAGGTCTGAGATTGATATCTGAATTTATCAATTTTTGTCAGTCTGTTAGTCCGTCTGTTCGAAATCGTATCAAAACAAAATTACTGAATTTAAAGAATTGTATACAAACATGTACATTGTACATGTTAATATACTAACGGTAAAATTCTAAAAAAAATGTTTATTTCATTGAAATCTACCGAACTTGGCCAACACGCTGCCGCGTGTTTTGATTTACTCTATCAAATGTGACATTTGTTTAAACTCTGGTAAAATCATGAGGATCACTGTTAGTACATGTTCATTATTTTCATGTCTGTCACTAAAAATAATATTACCGACCAATATGATTTTCCAATTACAGAATTGTATTTTCTTAATATAAAAAGATAAATCCTTACCCTCATTTTTATGACGGTATCCTTCAAGCTCTCCAACTGGTGCGCGGAACTGAGCGCTTCCAATCTTATATCCGTTAACACCAAGTCTTTTTCCCGTAACTGTCTCTTCAGTTCGTCGACTAACACCGACTCGTCTGGTTTGTCTGCAAAACAACCAGGTGTCAATACGAAATGACTTGTTTGAATCATTTACCGTTCTAATATGGAACTTGTAAATTACCATGCACTCGCATATTCATGAATTTAACGTAAGTACTTTCTCCAGCGACCTAATTTCTAACAACCTTTGTTTGGTAAACAAACGCAGTGGAAAGAAACTGTCTTCTTAATAAAGATCACACTAATCGACATTTTCGCGAATTTTTTTTGCAGTAATTGCATTAGAAGAATGTTATCTACAAGTGTGTAAAAGAGATTTTTTTTTAATTAAAAGTCGGTCAAAGCTTATCAAGAAATGCAGTATTTGCTCTAGATTAGGTGATCATTGTTAACTTAAATATATAAACTATAAATTAATGAACTATTAATTTAAGATTAATGAATCTCATTTATAAGTACAAATAAAATAACAGCATTAACGTTTTTAATAGATCCGGTTATCAAATCAAATATGAAGAGAGGAGAGTGATGTAGAAGATAAGAAAAAAATAAATTTACGTCGTAACATTTTACAAACAGTATATTTCATTACGGCAGAAAAAGCGTCAGCTTTACCTTTGGTCTCGTCAGTCTTTGCCGCGGGGCAAATCGTCTTGTCTTTGGACGTATCAGCGAGTGCTTCGTGCGAATGTTCTAGACTGTTCTCGTTGCTTCCCTCTCGTATCGTGTGCGGGTCGTCGTAGTGGTGCGAGCCCGAGGAGCTGTCTTGCGATGACAGTTGCCCGAGGGACGAATGCTTTGCCGTCTTAGAAATCTTTGCGTTCCGCGAGAATGCCTTTGTGAAGGACGAGCGCAACTAAAATGGAATATTTATTTTAAATGATTGTGCGAAGGAAATTCGATATGATTTTTCTACCTTTTAATATAGCTGGAGTTAAATATGCTCTAATAAAATTGTTCTGAACTTTCTAGGAGAAATAATATTTCACAAGTTCAAAAACATAATGAACCTCTGCTCTTTTTGCTAATTCGTCGAAACATGATTTATTGTGGACAGTCGGACGAATAATAAGTCATGAGTAAGTACGTAACATCGTGTAAAAGTACAAAATCTTTAAAATCATAAGTAAAAAGCCTTAATACACGATGTAGTCGTTTCTATTTATTATAAAGTTATCTGACTTCATGTTGGATCAGTAAAAGTAAAGGACTAAAGTAAGCTAACTCACCCATCCCTTCTTCTTATGCTTCTTATCATGTGGTACCGAAGAGCCACTGCTGAGGCTGTTAATACTGGACACACTGTCTGTGGACAGGTGCCTCGTGATCGCACCATTGCCAGTTTGAGCCAGCCGTTGAGGAGAACCCTGCTGCGTTTGGAGGTTGCTCGGTTCCTGAACGAAAGAGATTTACTATAAGTCTTCGTCGGAATTTGTTTATTGCTTATATTGGTAAGCTAAGCTTTAAGTAATTTTTCCGTATCTTACCGATTGTTAATGCGTATTTTTACCGGTATACAAATGTAGCAATATCACTACATCGTCACATTACTTTATAAATAATAATAAAATACAATGATATTTGAGAATAATAAATAAAAATTCAGCTTCATATTACATTTTATTTGCTTTAAATTTAGAAAAAAGAAAACGCTGGGGATTTTTTCTAAATCATGGAACACATACAATAGAAGAGCCAATGTCCAAATTCAGTATAAATAATTTAATTACATTTAAGCAAATCAACATAGACTAAGATACTCGTACATATACAAATATAGAAACGTTTCTTTATTTGTTTCTAGATAGCTATCAACTTCATCTTGAAAGTGGAACGAGACCAAATCCATCGATAGCCAATTTGATGCAAATGCTGTATAGAGTATACAACTCCGGATAATTTGTCGCGCTCCAACTGAATACGCTGGAAACGGCCTTTGACAGGAGATTCTTTGTCGGTGAGTGCATTCATTGAGCCAATCTTGGCGAATCTACGTATGTACGTGTCTACGTAGAAACGTGATGCCGAGAAATTGGGAACAGATTAGAAATTGTGTCTGAATTTGAATTTATGGTTAAAGTTCAATTATGGGTTTCTGAGTAACCCACTATGAAATAAGTTTATACGTTTTATTGATTGAAAACTGGATATATCAAAATACACTTGTAATTTAATCGATTTAATTATGTATGCATACGTTTGATGAATATGTAACTATTGCATTTAATTATAGTTGGCGAAAGGTTACACGATAAAATTCCGCTTATATTAATTTAGGTGAAACTGAAATTAATTAAAAACGACAGACATTATCACTTTCGCATCTTCTATTTTAGTTCTGCTTTGAAAAACATTCCAGTCAACCTAATTTCCGAAGGCCAGATAGTACAAAATACTATATTAAATTTGTCCTCTTAACAAAGCTAAGTACACGCTCTCATTAAGGCACGCATCGTGAATATCTAACGATGTCTTGCATCATGATTGATGGGCGACCCACTTATCACCATTAATATAATCACTAGACATTATAATATTAAACAGTGCTCCGAATTACATGGCAAGTGTGAGCAGGTAACGATGTTTGATGAGAAAACAATTAGTGCTTAGTGTTTGCTTAACGTTTCTGTGTATTGTTGTCCTAAATAGATAAGTTTCTCGTCGTAAATAGAATACATACAGTTGACAAGTATGTATATGGAAATTTTAGACAGCTGGAATAATAATTGTTTGTCGCAATAACGTAAGCTCAATTTACATTTTGAATAAAGTTAGAACACATATGATATAAAGTTAACGATAAATACGTTGTTCAAGGTTCAAGTGATGATGAAGATGATGAATTCTTATAACATATTAAGTGTAGAGTGTACTCTGCCAAAAGACGTTTCTTTCCAAGCACGTAATAAACTAAGAACATACAGCCCACTTTATCATAAGTACCCAACATTAATCTAACGCATTAAACAATGTGTCACTTGAAACTTAAAGAAATAATGCAATTTTTCTGTTCGTACAACATAACATTTTATATACAGCAGATTTTTGCCATAAGAGGACATATTATAAAATATATATCTCAGCCTTGAACTAGACCTTTTACATAAACATTTTGCTTACATTCTCGATATATTGAATATGTAAATGTTATTAACCGACAGCGTAAAAAACCCGCTCTTTGAGTAAAAAAACAGAATAACGACCGGCGACAGAATTTTCCAGGCGCAGCGATTTTTAACACGTGCCTATGAGAAAATAAGGTTTCCAAATATTATCTCGGACTCTATCGTATAAAGATGTGTTCCCAAAAATAAGTTTAAAGGTAAATAAAGATTAAAAGTTAGTATAATAACACGGTTCTATATTTAATTTAGCGGTATTTATGAAATGAGTTCCGGGATCGATCCCGGCGAGGCAGATATTTAAATAATGAAGTTCCTGATTAAGGTCTACGTATGTTTAAATTGTACGATAACACCTCAATTCTACTGTGGAGTTGGCAGTGGCGTAGTATTTTTTCACCATCGCAAAAAAAATCTTTAAGAGAGCCATAAGTTACATCTTATTTTATTTTAGACTGCAGTCGTTAAGTCATTTAATGCCCTAGTGACATCACAGAAGCAAACACTACACAATGTAGATAAACAAAAACGATCTACATAAAGAATTAAAGAAAAAGTGATACTGTTTAGGTATTTCATATTGAATGGTTATTGACCGTCTGGCTTTGAATTGTAGTGCACAAACAGGATGTAAGTGCATCTAATGGAACAATCTACTTACAACGTTTCTACCGTCAAAACGTGTCTCATTTATATCAATTTTGCAAGTTGAACAATACGTACGTATAAAAAAAACACCGAAAACATACGATTAATTTTTTAACTGACTTCCCAACGGAAACAGGGTGCCTACTTATTCGTCGTGTTTTTATCGTTATGTATAAATAAAAGGGTATTTTAGAACAATATATTCTAAAATGCTCGTTTGTAGATCGAAAGGCACGGTAATGCTTTGTCAAATTCATATAAATTAACTTGAATGTGATTCAATAAATGACGAAGCACCACTACCGGAACAGTAGTGTACAGATAGTGCGTCTTTATAAAGTAAAGTATAGTTTACAATAACATGAGGCGCTACCTGGGTAGAACCACATTTATGACCAAATTCGGGTAGAAATTATGTGCGTCCTAAAATAAACTGTCACAACTATTAACAATTTCTTAAAGAAAAGTAGTCTAACTTAAATTGAAGATTACTATTTTTGATGATTAAAGTAAAAAACATCTCAAAAGTATAATTGTCTTACACCTGTTAACCCAAAACAAAGCAATACCTGACTACCGCCATAAAACATGTCGGCAGAAAAAGACATTAAAGAAATTTATCATATACGTTATACCCGACTGCGTCAGAAGGAGGGAAATGTTTTTCGTATATATGTATGTATATACGTTTGTTTGTATTAACATATGTC
>DWNE01009975.1:0-10590 GCA_018249875.1 Cecropterus toxeus
AAAATTATTTTCTACTTTTTAGTTCAGTTAGCAATAAAAGCGTGTTTTTTTAGTTTTTTAAACTATTATTTATTTAACTAGGAATTAAGGTACATGTCTATCACAGCTAGGTCAGACACCCATTTATGCTTGTACATGGCTACATATATATATTTTACCTGTGTGATCTATTAGCAAGCAACATAAATTATTTAAAACATAATAATTATGACGCATTCATGTCTTTTCTCTTGCCATTGTTTGTATTGGCTAGAATGGCTATTGTAGTATTATCGATCTTTAAAAAAAATTACAAATGTATTTATATTTTTCCATATCAAGGCAAAACACGACAAGTGTTATTTTCGTAACGGTTTATCGGTTTTATGATTTATTTATTCAATTATTGCACCTTTCGATATATACTATCTCTACTGGTCTATACTCTATACTAGTTATTAGTAAAAGCAGTCGAGTTTGTTTGGTTGAATGCGCTAATCTTAGGAACTACTGGTTCAATTGAGAAAATATTTTTGTGTTAAAAATTGGAGAATCGAAGGATTAATTTAAACAGATATTTCTTAATAAATTTAATCTAAAGAAAATATTTGCATTTAATTTGTTTTCAAGATTAAAAAAATACCTTTGAGATGGATGTATGTTTGTAGATCAGTGATCAGTTCTTGATACATGTATATGAGTACTATTGTGATTAGTTCTTCCTTTTTTGTGTTTATTTGCAGGCAGTGCAGGGGATTTGGGCTCCAAACATCGACGATGCGACATGCGCGCGAGTAAATCACAAGTTTAGGCTTATCGCTATTGGGAGAAAGAAGTAAGTTTTGAAAGTATTCAGTCTTTTGAGAATATAATGTTATAATAAGTTACAAACCCGCTACTAGTATTAAAATGAAAGTATTATGCCACAATATTATATAGAAATATTCTTATATACGTTTTACAAACATGTTAATTAAGTTAGAATATTCATAAAGCTAAAAATCTCGTTAAATAAATAAAGTGAGCTCTAACATACGTACTTTTGAATCAGTTCACATTAGATATATATTGTTTTAACATTATTCAGTGCTAAGTACTAGATACATAAACTACTGTTAAAAAATAGCTATCAGATTATTCCGGAGAATTTAATATACGTGTTTAATATTAGTTCTCAGATAGACGTGTTCACGATAGACGAGGTAACGGGGGGCTTGGAGTTGTCTCACACGATGGTGCTAAGCTCAAAAGACTTTCCCGGAGATCCTGGTCCAGTCAAATGTATGAGGTATGACAATAATTTATAACTTTTCAAAGTCCCAGTTATTAATAGCGTACTGCTAGTGCGGGTTCTTCACGCCCACCGGTGACTTTTTTTTTAAGCCCTGTATTTAAGGGATGCATAGCGACTCTCAGTTCTGCAAATTTTATAACCGAAATATGTATAATATACTCCTAATAACATAAACACACAAAACATACGCTAGTATGTCAATAAGATCCATCCAATATAATGTTCACATATATTGTGTAAGAGCATATCAATAACGTATCCAGATGGACGGGCGACGGGCGCGCGGTGGCGGCGAGCTGGGAGCGCGGCGGCGTCGCGGCCTGGAGCACGTTCGGCGCGCTGCTCATGTGCTCGCTGGCCTGGGACCACGGCCTGGCGCCCGGCTGCCCGCTCGTCGTCACTAGCATGGTCAGAACACACCTACGTATATTATGCACTCGTTTGCTTTGCGCGCATACGAATACGCACACGTAAGCACGGACCTACACACACATATACACTTATTCTTGTATGTATGTACGCGTTCGCTTGCCCGCATACGAATACGCGCGTACGTACGGATGCAGAGACGCCTCTAACCTATTTCATGCCCCAATACAGTGAATACCCTGGCGTTCTTATATTATATCTAACGCCCTCTTTATGTTGCGGGCGGCTTTCGATGATTATTAACATCCGGCTGGATGGACCACATCCCTTGCATTATAAGTAATGCCGCCCCTGCACAGATGTTAATAAGCCGTGTGTCATGTGCACTTACACGAATACGTACAAAAACACATAAGCACGTACACACGTGCATTAACAAGCTCGTCAATTCGGGGACGTCTTACCTACCGGACTCTAATATGCTACGGTTAAGTCGACATAAGGGCGGTTGGGTAAGGATGTTCGGGCTCGAGGGGCACCCTCTTTACCCGGGAAATTCTCAAGGAGACTTAATACCTCCCGGATCATTAACATTTATATATAATAATGCAATGTTTATTGAATATTGTAATATAATGTGAAAATGGCAAAGATATTATACCATTCCCACTGTTTAGTGGGAGGTTTAACAAGCTCTTGTACGCAAGCACGCTCTCACCGACACTTTTATGAGTATTTACGATTTAACTGTGTTTTGTGTTAAACATCAAGTATTTATCGCTTCTATCTATCACTTTAGACTGCGAAGTCGTATTACAACTAGCAAAATAAAATTAATAGATCTTCTTGTCTTATTCATAATTCACTGTGATTTTCTTTTTCTGTTCAATACTATATAAAAAATACCTACATATTATAATTAACAATCAGATGTGTAATGCATTAAATGTTTCAGGAATGGGCGACTGAGGGTTACCAACTTTGGATGGTGAAAGTGGAGGAGAACTCGAAATCTGATCTAATTCAAATGGATTTTGTCAAAAGTCCGCTTAGTGTAAATCCTTGTATGGTAAATTTCAAATTTTATAATTAACTATCTTAGTAAAAATCTTATTTAAATAATAGATAAAATTGACTTTAAATTTATTACAATAGATACACAATTGTTATTTAATACTTGAATTAACCTGAGAAAATAACATATTCCCATAACAGAGCAACCAGCGCCATCTATACTTGCAAGGGGCGGACAAACTATACGTGAATTTAGAAGACAACCTGACGAAACGCACCAAGGTCTCCATCATCGACTCGTCGGGGGACGCCTATCAAGAGAACGGGCCGGATCAGCCAGTGTACGGCAGCAGGGCTAAGTACAAGGACTTTGTACATGACAACGAGTGCAGGAAGCAGTGGATAGTGCTGCCCTTGCCGGCGACGTACATATCTAGCAATTGGCCGTTGCGGGTGAGTTATTGAATTAGGTTGGATCTTTAATGTTTTTAAACTTTATTTTCGTTATCTTATTATTACTTTATTATCTTAAAGCGCTGATTGTGTGTGACGTTCTTGTCTTAGTCGGCTTTTCGTGCTTAAAGACTTTAATTTAAATAACTTTTAAGACTTTAAAGCTGTGGATCATAGACCTTTTAGAATCTCATGCAACCGTCTAGAATTAAGTATATTTTTTATTTTTATGTTCTGCGACATTCGCTTAAAATTATGTGTTTTGGTTTTGACACTTTTCTTTAACAATGTCAGTGAATCTAATAGTAATTTTACTATGCTAAATTTTTCGTTCACGTGAACTAAAAAAATAAATACAGACGGATTGAGAACTTCCTCCTTTTTGGAAGTCGGTTAAAAATCAGAACATTGCAAATACAAATACACTTCATATTCTTACAGACATATTTTTTTCATATGTGCGTACGTGCATGTGTTTGCGTGCGAGTGTGTGTGTGGTATTATACCACAAAATATTGTATCGACAATTTGTGAGTGCTTTCGTAGGCCTATAATAAGATACTTAATTGTATTCCATAGTACAGCGCGATAGACGAGGCGGGCGTGAACGTGTGCGTGGCGGGGCGCACGGGGCTGGCGCACTACAGCACGGCGGCGCGCCGCTGGAAGCTGTTCGGCAACGAGGCGCAGGAGAAGGACTTCGTCGTCACCGGCGGCATGCTCTGGTGGCGGGACTACGTCGTCATTGGTACGCTTGATGCTGGTCTTGCTTCACTAAAGAGTTAGGAGAAGATATAAATATCAATCCGTTATAAAAATATTTTATAAAGTATCTAAACATTGAAAAGCTAGGCTATAAACGACTAGGTTCTTCTTCACAACTTGAAACAGCGAAAAACATTTTTTAAGAAGTATACTACTAATTAATGAATTAATTGTGTACAAAACATAATATAACATTTATATTATACTACTGGGCACAAGATAATAGTTATTGTTTATCAGCATGTAAGAAGAAATTGGAAAAATATATTTTTTTTCATGAAGCATGGTGTCAATATCTATAGATCAGCTGCGTTCCGCTTATTTTACTTTAACCCTGTATGCAATTATATTTTGAAGGTTGTTAAAAAAACAGTAATGTGATACAGAATTATGTGGCGCCCCCTGCTATTGAGGTGCCGGATTTGATTAGCATAGAACGTTAAGGTGTTTGTATTATTCAGGTTGCTACAGCATCCTGGACGGTCACGACGAGATTCGCTTCTACCCGCGCGACGCGAAGCTGGACAACCGGCACGCGAAAGTGGTCCGTGCGCAGGCGCAGGTGTCGGTGCTGGACGCGCTCGCCGACCAGCTGGTCGTGTTCGCGGCGGACGCGCTCGTCACCATATACGAGCTGGTGTGGGCCGATAATAGTATGTCGCTTGTTTTGCTTGACATTGACGCGGTGAGAGTAGAGCACTGCCGCAAAGAGCTGTACCTTTTTTAAACGTGCGTTGTGTACTTTTTATGAATATGTGTGTGATTGTTTTGGGTTTTGATGTAGTATTGTGAATTATCTGCATTTAAATTAAAATTCTCGTTAATATAAATGTTATGAAAAAGATAAGCTATGATTGATAAATGATAAACATAGGATGTGTAAAACATAATTGTGATAATTATAATTCAAGCTCTTTAATATTTACATTTTTAAATCATAAGCAATTCAACTTAAGGTAATTATTATGAAGCCAAAACTTTCCTCTTCCTTGCCTGCCGTATTTGGAACCATAATTATAATTTCCTTTTAACAATATTTTCTTAACTTTGAAACTATTTGACCAATGTAATACTGAATAAATGTTTTCTATTTACAGTCTGCTTGCATATGCGTTATCTTTATAAACTTTGATTTGAACAAATAATACAAGCTTTATAAATGTTTTGTTAATACATCTAAAGACATAAAACGTAGCTGTTAACTTATAATCAATACAATTGCATTAATAGCTGATTATGTCGTTTCCATTTGTACGAACAGCAAGTCATCGACGCGTGACCGAAAGGAATACATAATATGATTGTACAAATATAACATTGATTTACAATTCCAAATATAGTAACATGAACATGTAGTATATTAAATCTAAAAGTAGTTTATTTGTAAAACCTTCATATAAATATTTTTACATTTTTTTTTTTGCATTATGTTCATATATAACTCATAAGATACTCTTTACTGTGGTAAATGTAATCAAAGCGGGCAGATCCGCGGCAATAAGCTTGTTTTATAACAAATTCCAAATCCGTGCTAGTAAAATGGATATGTCCGACTGGTGCTATTGGTAAAATGAAACTATGACGGGAAGTCGGATTTTTGCTTATGGTAAATTCAGACTTAAACCAATTTAATAGGGGCACAGAAATATTATCAAGTCGTATTTTTCGTGTGCAGCGGGCAACATCGAGGTGCGCTGCGTGCAGGCGGTGGACATCTCCGCGCTGGCGCACCCCGCCTGCGTGGTGTCGGCGTCGCTGTGCCGCCTGCAGGACCCCACCAGCCCGCCGCGCGCCCACAAACCTCCACATCCCGCACATCCCGGGAATCCCGCGAACTCCGCGCATCCCGCCGCGCCCGACTCGCTGGTATGTAATATAGGCTTACGGGGCTTTTACTATAAATTAGAACTTTCCGGCTTGCAGCAGCGTACGTACAACCTCGCTGCGCATCCCGGCAACCCCGCGCACCCTGCACGACTGACACGTTAGTAGGTGATATAGGGGATGCTTGGGGAAAAGTACCTTAAATTAGTAAAGGGTGTCTATGCCGTCAGTAGGGCCCGCGGGTATGTAGTATACTGTCAATTGTTCACATGCGCTGGCGCAGCCCGCTTGCATGGTGTTGTTGTCGTCATGCCGCCTGCAGTATTTCATTGGCCCGCCGCGCGTGCATTAGCCCGCGTTACATCCCACGCACCCCGCACATCCTGGGAATCCCGGGAACCCCTCCGTGCCAGACTCGCTGGTACGTAATATAGATTTTTAGGACAATTACTACAAGTAAAGGGCGCACAATCCCTCGCTGAATTCCGCGCACCCTTTCGCGCCTGACTTGCTAGTACGTGATGTACGGAGGTTTTTGGGGCAATTATTATTTTAGTGTCGCTCTACGTTACGGTATGAGCAATAATAGATGGTATTTCACCTACATATTTTTTTGGTTAATGTAGCATAAATTAATAAGAGAATCCTCCTACTCCCCGCTCAAATTCCCTGATACGTGCTACAATTAATTTTCGCGGTTGCGACCTAAACTATGATATAGTATTCCTTATAAAAATGACTACTTATTATAATATATTCATTTTTTAATAGTGACAATGTTGCTAATATGAAACGCAATTGCAGGTAATAAATGCTAGCGGGAAGTTGATGATGGTTCAAAGAGAGGAATATGACGTCGATGAAGACAACAATCCCGTGAGTAGCATTAAAATCTTTAGTTAGGGTTCCGTAGCCAAATGGCAAAAATCGGATCCCTTACTGATCCGTCATGTCTGTCTGTCCGCCCGTCTGTCCGTATGTCACAGCCACTTTATTCGGATACTATTAAGACTATAGAGTTCAAACTTGGTAGGTAAGTGTATTCTGTAAACCGCTTTCCAAATTATGTACAAAACGTGTACATAATTTGGAAAGTGTAGGGTGTCCACAGAAAGGTCTTCAAAAATGAGGTTTCTAAAACCATTTTTTCTCGAACTCGATTGTTTGAGAGATAAACCCTGTCAAATCCGTATAATGTGTGTACCCCCCTCCCCCCTCTAACTTTTAAACTAAGAGTGTGAAAAATCTGGGTAAAACATAATTATATTGTAGATGTCAAGGAAAACTTTAACGAAAATTGGTTCGAACAAAATACGGTTGACAGTTTTTGTGACACACATTGTGACAGACATTTTTTCAAAAACCGAATAACATAACTTTGTAATTCATACACATACTATGAAAAACAAACTTAAGTTGGTAGTTCGAGAACTGTTCAATATTATTTTTATTTTTTACAACAGAGCTATATTTTCTCTTTAAGTTTTGTGAATGATAATGCTACGGAAACCTTCGCTTGCGAGTCCGGCTCGCACTTGGCAGATTTATTTTTTAAACATTGTGGTAGCAATAGAGCATGCAGTCCACCTGATGGTAAGTGGTCATGGATATTTGCTGCTCATGGATATTTGTAATTTCAAATAAGGATTCTATCAGAAGTCAATCACAGATGCCTTACAATATCCGAGGACTAATTGTATGATGGTCGCCTCATATGAAAGTGTCGGTTGTATTGATGGCATATTGTTACCATAACTTACGTAATTATTGTATAAGGGAAATATTAAACTATGAAAATAATGTGGTATAATAGTATGCTTACTTTTACACGAAGTTAACGTGATCTTAACCAATAATTCGCATGAGAACAACAATTCCGTGGTTACGTATCTACATTACCGACAGGGTACTCCATCTTGTCATGTCGCACTGCGTGTATCGCACACATTATACTGAGCTAACTATATGTTGCAATACTCGCATAATGCGGGTGATGTAATGTAATGCGTACAACGCTTCATTGCCGGCACCGTAACCGTCCGGTGATCTATTTCACGTTTCGTTGACCATGCGACCGATAATGATATTGATTGAGTTTTTTGGGGATTGAAGTATGGAATGTGCATGCAGTTCACATTAATGAGCGGCCACGTCTCTCTATTTTTATTTTCAACAATAAAAAAATTGATCTAAAGAGGATTAAATCACTTTCTTCCATTTTTATATTAATTTTAACTATCTTGTTATAACAACACATTTCATCAAATGACCTAGCTAAAAGAACAAATTTTTATAAATCAAAACTTGCAGTAAAAATTGCAGCATCTTATACAGACTATTTATACAATGAATATATGACAGTGACAAATAAGAACTAAATAAATTGTATTAAATAAAAATATTTTTAAATTATATAGGTATTTATTTTCAGTCATACAACCCATTTAACTCAGGTACACTTCATTGCTCTGGATATATACCAAATACATATAGCTTAACCTCTAATGACCTATGTGTACTTTTGCACGTAACAGTTCATATGCAAGAACACACTAGCGCCGTGAGTAACTTAAATGTTACATATACACGGAGAAGTTACAACGTAGTTATATTATTGGCACATTTACTTATCACCTCAGTGGTGCGTTGTTCGAAAGGTCACCTTGTTGCCATTCAGCGGGATCGGGCCGGAGGTCCATCTGCGTACAATGTTACCCTTCTGCCCGTAAGTGGTTTTGGAATAGGATACCCACGGAGAAGGTGGGGGCAAGATCAATGGCGGCAAGTGTAGATAGTCCACGACAGGCAAGTGTGCGAGGACCGGTGCCGGCTCCACGATCGGGGTGATGATTGGCTCGTGTACGATAGGTGCGTGGACTATCGGAGCCACTTCGGCGATTGGGGCGACCTCAGCGATGGGAGCGACCTCAGCGATGGGAGCGACTTCAGCTACCGGCGCTCCGTGCACTATCGGAACAAAACCGTGTATGTTAGGGCCGGTGCGCTTGACGACGGCGTTGAAGCCGGTGAGCGAGTCCGCGGAGTACTCGACCACTCGCACGTTGCCGTCTGGCTCCACTAGGGAGTAAGCGCCTTTGACTACGTCCCCGTCACGTGTCTCCCATTGGGCCTTATTGTCGCCAGTCGATGGATCGTTCACCGCATAGTGGAATCCGTAGTTGGGATTTGGCTGTGAAATAATAAAAAATATTATTAAAGGTAAAATGAGCATAAAATACGATTGAACGTTTTATATGTGATCGTCAGATTCAACTTACTATACTTTCGACGGTGGCGACGGGGTGGAATAGCGCGATGGGTGGGTTTGCCGTCGCTGTTGCTACAAATGCCAAAAGGCATAATACCTAAAAGTATATAAAAGTTATAATTATTTGCTCCTTTAATCCAATGACATGCGTTAAGTTAGATATCCTGATATGTACTTGATATTATAGAATGGTGAAATATTAAGAATTTTACTACTAAGCAAGTTTTAACATATATTTTACAAGAAATATAACATTTCTTAAATAGAATACTTTAATTCGATATTGCAGGGAAGATTTACCACCAAAGAGTTCATTTTGCTGACAAGGTATCCCAGTGAGCCAACGAAGTGCACTGTGCCTTGTCATCAAGTACTGGATTATTTATAGTACACTAATTATTCGACCTGGCTACACTCCGGTTTTGTCAAACGTCCCATTTCCACGGACGGATTGTTTCGCCATTTTTTATGAACGCATTTGTGTTTACGGCCTAACTCGTTCGGTTAGCCTGTTTGAATATATAAATTGAATAACGCAAATGAATTGTTTAAAATTAGCTAATAAGCATGTCTAATGTGTGAATAATATTTAATATATTATTCGATCCTGTTATGGAAAGAGCGACTTCAAGCGTTAAACTTCGTTAAAGGCGCTCTTAAATCTTGGGAAAAAGTTTTTAAAAAGTGCCCCTCATACACTCATAGACCCACAGTAGGATTTTTCCAGTGTCGGTGCCATGGACACACAAAGACGAATACACAAACAGCCAGACCCAAAACAGAAATCTATATTCATCATTCACATTTCTGTCTGGCTGAGGATCGAACCCGGGACCCACTGCGTGTCAGACCAGTATGGTGACCGCTCTGCCTCGCGGGTCGTCAAAACCAACAAACAACTCTTTTTAAGGTTCCGTACACAAAGGGTAAAAACGAAACCCTATAACTAAGACTCGGCTGCCTGTCTGTCCTTATGCCACAAGGCTGCATCTCCTGAACCGTTGTACCTAGACAATTTAGAAATAATTAGATATTTCCACAGATGATATATTTCTATTGCCGCTTTAACAACAAATATCAAAACAGACTAAAATAAATATTTAAGGGGGGCTCGCATATAACAAATCCAATTTTTTTGCCGTTTATATAAATAATGGTATAGAACCCGTCTTGCGCGAGTCCGACTCGCACTTGGCCGATTTTATAGATTTTAATATTTCTTCTTACTCTTCAAATTGTAATCATGTTATAGATTTTATATGGAAAATTCAACTTTTCGCTCTAACGATCCTCAACGGCCCTCCACTGCACCAATTACAAAATTAAAAAAAAAAACTAAAATTCTTTATTCATCTCAAAGTTTCGTTACAAATCAGTCGCAAGGTTACGTTGATACGTTTTCGACAACTCTGCATTGTAATACGAATATAAGAATAAATTTATCATTATTTATATACCGATACCGTTATTGTTATATATATTTATGGATATGTGGAGGGAAAACTTCAAAAACATAAATCACGCACTACGTTTTGAAACAGCTAATCAATGAATAAATTATTAGATACCCTGATAATTTCTTATTATTATTTCTTTATATTATATTTATCCTGACCAGATTGTT
>DWNE01009976.1:0-10589 GCA_018249875.1 Cecropterus toxeus
ACTTTTTAGTAATTTATGTATAAAACATAATGCAGAAGGTCTCACATTAATACATTGACAGTAATTGGAGTCCGAGGTCAAACTCCCCAAGCACTCTACTATTTGATTAGTAAGCATAATGTAACTAGCGGTGTCACGTGGTTTCTTATGCTACTACATGAGAAAAAATAAATAAAAAACGAATATAACGTGATGTTATATGACATATAGCCTTCCTCAATAAATGGACTATTCAACACAAATTTTTTTTTTCAATTCAAACCAGTAGCTGAGATTAGCGCGTACGACCAAACAAACTCTTCAGTTTTATAATATAAAATAAAATAAAAAAGTATGATAATGTGGTTAAATCTATAATCAAGGTTTCTCATTTCCATAGGTCTATTACGCTGGATTGAATTATGCGGACTTTGAAAGAAGCATAAAAGTCAGACCAGAGAACGATAAGCAACTCCAAAATACTTTTGGGGTAGAATTTAGTGGAAAACTAAATAGGTAAGCTTTGAGATAAAGTTAAGTAAATGTTTCTATAATTTAATGATAGTAAAACTATATCTGAAGGGTGTCGTAAGGAAAACATTATCCGAGCCTTTCTAACTTGGTTGTTAGGAGTAGTAACATACATCTGTGGCCAACGTCAGGTTAGTACATAGTCTTAAAATGGTACAGATCAGTTACAGAAAAGGTTCTTCACCCTTTAAATGATTTCAGCGGGAAACGCGTGATGGGTCTGGTGCCGAGTGGAGCAGCCCGCGCCCAGCTGCGCGTCCGCCCGGAGCTGCTGTGGCCGGTGCCGGAGCACTGGAGTCTGGAGGACGCCGCCACCGTGCCGCTCGCCTACTGCCTCGCGTACTACTGCCTCGTAAGTATGCTGTTAGTACTGGCCGGTGCCGGAGCACTGGAGTCTGGAGGACGCTGCGACCGTACCCCACACCTACTGCCTCGCGTACTACTGCCTCGTGAATATGCTGTTAGTGCTGGCAGGTGCCGGAGCACTGGAGTCTCGAGAACGTCGCGACCGTGCCGCCCGCCTACTGCCTCGTGAGTATGCTTTTAGTGCTGGTCGGTGTCGGAGCACTGGAGTCTGGAGGACGCTGCCACCGTACCCCTCGCCTACTGCCTTGTGAGTATGCTGTTAGTGCTGGCCGGTGTCGGAGCACTGGAGTCTGGAAGACGCTGCCACCGTACCCCTCGTCTACTGCCTCGTGAGTATGCTGTTAGTGCTGGCCGGTGTCGGAGCACTGGAGTCTGGAGGACGCAGTCACCGAGCCGCTCACCTACTGCCTCGCGTACTACTTCCTCGTGAGTATGCTGTTAGAGACTATAGTGTGATGATGCTTTCATCGCGCTGCTCTCCCAGTGTAACTAAAGAACCATTTAGAACTGTTTAACGGTGAAGGTAAACTCACTAGCCTCACAATAATATAGAAGTATAGTGAAATTATAAAAAATCCATTATAGTTATAAACATTACTGCAACTTATGAGTTTTGTAAATCGAAAAGCAGAAGTATTATATGATGTTTTATACGTTATTCTCAGGTTGAAAAGTTCCAGCTATTCCCCGGTATGCGCATCTACATTGAGAATGGCATTGGCGCGTTTGAACAGGCAGTGATTTCTATCGCCGTGGCGAATAATTGCGAAGTATTCACTACTGTTGATAGTGCTAGCGAGAAACGGCAGTTGCTCACCTTGTTTCCGCAAATAAAAGGTATACCTACATAGTGGTGGGCCACATCTGTTAATGAGTTTTAACTATTGTACTGATATTATTTTCAAATATTTATGAAAGATAATAAAAACGTGTTTTACGTTTTAGATAATCATATCTGCAGTACTCGTGGTAATGCATTTACAGACATGATTTTATCACTGACCAAGGGTAAAGGCTGTCACTTTGTCATATCAAGTCCTAGAGGAGGATTAATGTCGGTAAGAAATTGTTTTTTTTAATAGTCACAAAAAATTGTACCAGTTTTCATAATACCGAAGTAGACACAAAAGAAAAAAGATAGTAACGAAGAAATTTGAACTAATTAAAAAAAACTAATTAAAAACCAAAATCTCATTGAACTTTAATATGTAAAAATGTATGCAATTAATTTTACTTAAGAAAAGTTACGTGGGATTTTACGGCACTAAAACCCCCCCGGTAACCTTCCTTAGCGCTGTGTGGAGGACTCCGGGATCTCCAATAAAATGCAACCGGAGTCCTCCAAGCGGGCTGTCCCTTTACTACAGGCAGGGGATATCATAGCCCTATTTTGGTCCCGGTACGATAGGGACATCAATATGTTACCTACTATTAATTTATTTGTTTCTATCGCTTTTGTTAGGACACTCTCAAGTGCGCGACGGAATATGGCATCACGATCGTCATGAGCTCTGCACAAGAGTACAACCTCGGCATGTATTACCTGTGTAACGAGAGGAATGTATACTTATTGAACTTCTCCCAGATATTAGAAAATAAGAACACGGAATTGCTGAAAGTAAGTACCTAAGAACTGACAACTTTATTTATTCTTGGTATAGTATGGAAGTAGCTGATGTAAAATACTTCATTCACCACCTGTAGGTTTTTACCTGAAATCTACCAGAGAGATGGTGCTACCTTACTGGACTATATACTATGTGTCTAATATGTATATGTTTGGTTTACCACGCTCTGCAACCCAGTGCATAATATTTTCCCTAATATATATTTGGCATACAGTATATTCAACGATAAGTGATTGTGATCATTCCCGACTCAAGGCATTTGTTACCAACTTTATTTAGAATACTACTTCCACGTTGAGCTGATCATAGATGCGTCGCCGCTTCTGGTGGCTACGATGTTTGCCCTAATTGTAAGTCGGCACAGGGTACCTACCCTTTTTATATTTACCTAATGATAAGCAAACGGGCTTCTTAATGGAAAGTAGTCACCGTCGCTTATGATCATTTGCAATGCCAGAGGAGTCGCCAATGCATCGCTGGCTTTGAAGGAGAGCTATTTTGTACCTTTCTTAAAGAACCCCAAGTCATAACGCTCCGACCGAACCGTATCAGTTCTGTCATGTTTTGAAATTGAATAAAAACTGTAAGACATTCTAAGGTATATTACGTTCTTGCGTGTCTACAGCGGCTACAGAGCCACGTGAGTGAAGGTATCGCTCGTGGAACAGTTCGCCCACTTTCGCGCATCAGCTTCCCATCGCAGGAGTCCACTGCTGCCTTCCGCTGGCTGGCCAACAAGCACCGCCCTGGACGTGTGCTGCTCCAACTTCAGAACATGGCCACTAAGAGAAGGTGATTATAATCTCTACCTTTGTAATTTCGCATGTAATCTTCATATCACGGGATATTTACGGATAACAGCAAAATTATTATAATCCTGCTCGATCCAGTGCCGGATTAGCCACGTAACAAGAGTAGTAAATGCTACAGGTCCCGCGACTCTAGGGGCCCCGCGGTCCAACACCTCGACCTCGAACTCGATTTTGACAGTGTCATGTCTAAATTTGCCCATTCAAGAATCCAGAATAGTTTATTTGTAACAGAGTTGTGTGGTATTTAATACCTTTAATTTGAGAGTCTATAGCAAACTAAGGGCCTCCTGAGAGAATTTGCTATAGGCACCGCGCTGGCATAATCCAACACTGGCTCGATCCAGTTGTAAGCAATGAAGTTCACAAGCCTGTGTCTTTTCTCACAGAAAGTATAATTGCTAATTAACAGAAAGTATAATTGCTAATAACTAAATAAATTGTTGAAAATACTGAAGCAGTGATAGCCTAATGGTTGAAACTCGGTCTCTGAATCGAGGATCTGGGGTTCGAAACCCAGGCACGCACCACTGATTTTTCTCAAATTATGTGCGTGTTAGAATTTAATTATTACTGCTTTACGGTGAAGGAAAACATCGTGTGGAAACCTGCACATCTAAGAGTTCTCATAAAAAAGAGAATTCTCAAAGATGTATGAAGTCTACCAATTCGCACTTGGCCAGCGCGGTGGACTATGGCTTAAAACTCTCTCACTCTAAGAGAAGACCCGTGCCCAGCAGTGGGACAATAGTAGGTTGATGAGAAATAAGTTGTTAATTAAATCTCATTACATTAATTTGTACTTTTAGATAAACTATAATGCATAATAATAATAAATTGAAACTATTTCAGTGTATTGTGCTCTCCTGATAAACTTCAGTTTATAACGTGTTCTAATGAAGCGCTAGGACTAGTTCTTGCTGAAAAACTAGTACATTCTGGAGCCAAAAAGTTGCATGTGCATTGTCAGAAGAAACCAAAATATACTGCAGCAAAATTAAGGTAATCAGCAAATATTACAATTTACCGCTATAACGTGGGACGGTTAATTCGCAGTAAACATAATTAGCATACATATGACCATGAAAATAAAGTGTTAGGGAAATCATCATGATCATCCGACATATAAAAAATCCCATCCAATATGTCTCCCATACTTGTCTATGCTTTTGATTAGCATAATGATGAAACCTGGTGGCAGCAACCAGCTTTATTGGTCCCACGTAGTGCCAAAGTAGCCACATTTCATCTTATAACATTTTATTTATTCATAATTATGTATTTAATTATTTTAGACTTTGGCGGAAACAGGGTATAGAAGTTAACACATCTTCCGGAGATTTATCTAAGGTGAAGAACGCGCGTAATTTATTAAATATCAGCAATAATGTTGCTCCTGTAGAAAGCATACATATTGAAATATTAGAAGGATCAAGTAAGCAATCCGTCGATGTCGTGGATTCGACGATACGAAATCTGGATTTGGAGTCAAGAAAATGTTGTCCACTTTTGAAGTAAGACAATTTTACAGTACAACATAGTAGATTGTTTAGAACGAAGATAGCAAGTGAGCAATACATTTACTGCTTCAAAGTAGCTCTTTGTCCCATAGACATGTCAAATAGCAAAGTTTAACTTCCTAAAGTAAACGCAGCTTCCTCTGAAGAGTAAGAAACAGTTTGTAAATTTATATGAATTTGGCAAAGCCCTATCGTGCTTTTCGATATCTTTTTTGTAACATGATGGTAAGGGAACACCATCGCTCATGAATATTTGTATTCAATCGTAGATAATATGTGTTACCTAAGGTCTATAGATGCGTTGCAATCTCTGAGAACTAAATGAGAACGCCTCAGAAAGGTATTTCTCCCTTAAACCCAGTACACAGCTGCGCTTAACACTACTGTTATTAGGCAGACACAGACGTGGCGGTGGTGTGACCACAAAGACCTCAACCATCTTCAAATAATGAATATACTTTACTTTTGTATATTTTAACACTACTAATGTGAATTTCATTCAACCAATGTTCAATTTCACTCAATTTCAATTTAATTGAGTCAATGTTCGTTGAAATAATGGCTTGATCACACTATGTAATTTACAGGTACTTTACAGTCTTAACCGATGATAATGTTGGACAAAATACGTGTACCTCAAGAAAACAGCAAAACCTTCCAGCTACAATGTTAAGAGTTTCAAATTTAAGCAAAGTAAGAAATTTTAACACAACATTATTATGTGATATTTAAACGACTTAAAATTGTGTATGTTTGTATGTATGTTGTTCCGCATTTTCCCCCGAAAGCCAATACTTGTAATATATGGCTCGTGGCTCGTGGCTTACTAGAACTGGAACACTGCAAGTTCCATCAAAGTTGGTTCAGTAATTTTTAAGATATGACATTTGCACATTTTTTGAAATATGAAACTATTCTGTTATATTAAAGGTATCCATCAAAACTGAGGTATCGAGACAAGGATTAACGAGGTGGGAAGCAGTAAATGCATTGGAAGAAGCAATGCTCTCAGGAGAAGCTGTCGTCCTGGCAACCAAACAAGCTTCAACCACACGATCGATCCTATCGGAAATCGCAGTGATATCTAGTAAGAACATGATTTATTACTCACTTGATTCTAAGAAGTATTTTCTATTTAAAAATAAGTTCTCTTAAGGGCGTATATCGATATTGATATGGAATTGAGACAGTATCCCCCTATATTAAGTATAATGAATAATTGTTTTTTACTCATTATTAAATCTGTGTATAAGAAAATACTTGTATCTATTTTTTATTCTTTTTTAATAAGAAAGCATCCAATACATTTTTTAAAGAATGTGGAATATTCAGAGTGAGATTGAGATAACATATTCCTTTTTGATTTGCCTGTCGTTTTACCGACAGTGCAAGCAATTTATTAAAGGTAAATTGCAATTTAATTAAGTCTCTATTATAAAATTAGAATAATATTTGTTTAGGTATCACCATTCCCGAGGAGGTTAACACAGATACTACTCTGGAAGAACTAGGATTAAATACAGCAAAGGCACAAACAGTGGCCTCATTTTTAGAGGACATGCATAGTGTATCATTCTCCGAACAGGAAATACAGGCACTTACAATAAACAAGTAAGTAATTATTTAATTCGTTTTCCGTACATTGTACGTCATGTCTTTGTCTTTTCAAGAGAACGTATTAACTATGGTAGCGTTTTAGATAGTTCTGAAACAAAAATCGTTTGCTTAAAATTTAATAACAACAATTGTGTAGATGGCGAATAAGTTCTGACTAAGAGATTCACACGCTCCCACTACTTTTTATGTTTTGCTTATCAGCCTAGCTTAGATTATTGCTGCCTTCATCACTGAATTTAATTTTAATTTTATTGTCTTCATGCACAGGTTGCGAGAAATTGAAGAAATTCTACTAAATCATGAATTTAAAGAAACAAAAGGTCTCGAAACTATTTTCTCGTATGTAGAACCAGATGAGCTAATCGGTTCTTTGGAAATGGTGTTCCCGCCTACACTTTTTAATAAAGCTGAGGTAATCATTAAAAATTTAAAGTTATTTCAAGATTACCTCGAACTATCAGGGAGATGACAACTCAATTACAACAAACACTTTTTTATATAAATGAAGTAGCAAACGAGCATGCAGTCCACCTGATGGTAACTGGTTACTGTCGCCCATGGACGTGTGTAAGCAACTTCATATAGAACAGCGGTTCTATCTGAAGTCGATCACAGATGCGTTGCTACTCATGAGATGATCGCCTCATATAAAAGAGAGCCGGCAAACACACTCTTTTAACAAAACGCAAGAAATGCTTAACGCTAGAAATAGGTGTGGCTGTGGTACTTCCTCGGTCAAATACATTGGTTCTACCACATGATATGGAAATAGCAAACAAGCATACAATCCTTCTGATGGTGATTGTCTAGTGCTTTTTATGGACAAATAAAATGAAAATAGTTTATTTTCTCCCACAATTCACATTATGAAATAGTAATGTAATGAACATTCGCAACATTTAATAAAACGGGCCTGAATTTCATACCAATTTACCGTTTTTACGATAATATTATTTAATTTTAGGGAGAAATCGAAATAGATATGAATCGGGATCACATAGTGATAGTGCCGGGTATAGAAGGCTCTCACGCACGCTTCATACAGTTGTGTGAGCTGCTTAAGCTACCCGCTATGGTGCTGCAGCCGGGCTTGGACCGCCAACATGAGACGCCAACGCAATTGGCACACAGATTCGTCCAGGTATTTGATCAAATATATGTAAATATGACATAGTGTATAGTAGCTTTTGTTCGCGACTTCGTAAGCGTGGCAACTTGCTCAAGGTAGTATTTTTGCAAAAATTAGAGTTCCGCACCCGAAGGTAAAAACGGAACCCTATTACTTACCCTATTATTAGTAACCTAACCCTATTATTAGGTAGATATTGTCGTTTTTTTTTCGGTAGTCAAAATTTGTATAATGTGTGGCGAGTTCAACTTCCGTCCCGGGCGGCATCAGCCCACGCTACGCCACAGTGGCGTAGAAACTTTTGACAATACTTATATTAAACATTCAATCATCAATTCTCAGTTGAGGTCGCGTTCCGATCCGGCGGTAGTATAAGAAAATAACGTAACTGACAATTTGTAAGTGCCCCGTAGGCCTTTGCAAAAAATAAAGACATTTCATTTCATTATTTTTGTAAAACTGATAGTTCATCTGTTTAATTTACAGACTATTTTGAAAAATTTGCGACTCAAAGACCATTTCTACCTAATGGCCTATGAAAGCGGAGTTATGGTTGCACTAGAAATGGTTTCTTTATTAGAAGAACAAGGTCAGTATCATCACCCTTTATTAAAGTTGGATTTTTAAAATCAATCAATGAGATTGTTTTGTTTTTATAAGAGTGACGTAGCAAAGGAGCATGCAGTCCACCTGATCGTAAGTGGTTACTGCCGCCCATGGACTGGATCTGTAAGCAACTTCATATAGAACAGGAATTCTATTTGGAGTTGATCACTCGCGTTGCTACTCCCGAGGACGAAGGTCACCTCACATATAAATGAGCCGGCAGCCACACTCTTCCACCGAAACGCAAAAACTGCTTCACGCTAGAAATAGGTGAAGTGGCGGTACTACCACGCTTGAACTACACTGGTTTAACACCTTATTTTTTTTGTAAAACCAATCAATACAACTATTTTTTTAATTTAACGATGTCCACTGGTTTTTGCCGCTGTGTAAATTTATTGGACTCTTAGCTACTGAAATATTTTGTTAAAACAGGTTTGACTGGTACTGTATTCTGTGTGGGCGGTGAACCACAAGCCATCAGTGCGGCTGTCGACAAAGTAGCAACAAGCTTTGGCTCAGAAGAGGCTCCTCAAGAAGCGGTGATGAAGCACATGATGCAGCTCATGACTGACAAGCATGACATCAACACGGAGGCGTTAGATGCAGCGTTTAGAAAAGGATTGTCTTGGGAGAGCAAGTTGGACATCTGTGTACGATTGTTATTGGGGAGTGTACCGCATTCAGCGCAGTACTCCCGTCAAGTTATCCAAACTGCGTATTCGCGGCTACAACAGGCCCGTAGTTGCGAGATTACACCGCGTGCTTTCCGTTCTTTGATAGTAGCTATGTTGCCGGCTTCTGCCTCTCCTGTGAATATAACAAATCTTCAAAGCTTCTCCCAACAGCCAGTAAAGTCGTACCAACTGCAAGCACCTTTCGGACAAGCCACGAGTGATCTCCGCTGTGCCGCCATAATCAACAGTCACCTTTCCAGCGAAATCTTACTCGAGTTTAAGCTTAAAAATAAGTGTGAAGTCACGCAACGAAAACAACTTTATCAAGTAATAAGCGCATAATCTAAACTTTAAAACGAAATCACTAAAACGACTGTTCTTCAAAAGTTCTTCAATCAAAACTCCTTTCTTGAATTGCGTGTGCGTTTTGCAATAATTTGCAGAATTTAATACAAACAATATCATTGAAGTTGTTTATTAATTGCACATTAAATGATTTAGAAGATTTAAATTACCTTTTTGTTTATAAGTGAAGTGGCTATTGCTCGTTTCATCAACGCATGCAAAGTCGATTTATTATGAATCTTATGAACGTTACGTTACTTTACATAAACCGATCACAAACTTAAATTAATTTTTACTAACCTGGAAACTACAAGGAACAATTTTGGATATTCTAACCACTTCGTCATTGATACTATTTATTGTATGTGTATTATAAATTGTAAAATTATTAACTTCATACTTTTGACATAGCTCAAAATTTGTAACCTTGTAAACATTAATGTTGTCGTTTTGTTATATCGAAGTTAACTTTAATTTTCCCTTAAAACCATCGAAGTGCAATGTAGTAGTATCATAAGTTTATCGTGTGTATATGTGACGGTATTATAGCTCCTAAAGGGATAAAGCAATTTTGATAAAGTTTTATTTGTTAGTAAAGTGACATAATTAGTGTTCTTAGCTAATATTATAAAAAATCTGTTCAGTTTTTTGAGAAAATTATTTTCGTAGGAGTCGGGCATTGTAAAATTTATCGTTTCAATAATTTGTGGAATGTAGGTACACTTTTATATAGTCAACTTTGTGTGTAGTGTAAAAAAATAAAATAATTATGTAAACATAATTACGTTAATACTTTTATTCTGTATTTCATTTACCTAAAGCATACCTGTCCTCATTTTTCTTACCTCTATTTGTCCTCATCTAGATTTTTAAAGTGAAAATTTCTTGATCGGGAAGGTACCACACCGACACTTATATCTAGCGTGAAATAGCTCATGCATTTTGTTGTAAGGTTGTTAATCATGGCTGACTTTTTTATAAGAATGAAGTAACAAACGAGCATTCAGCCCACCTTATCGTAAGTGGTTACTGTCACCCATGGACATCTGTAAGCATCTTCATATAGAACAGGAATTGTATCTGAAGTTGATTACAGATGCGTTGCGCCCGAGCACTGAGACGGTCGCCTCATACATAAGTTGCGCGGGCTAAAATATAATGCTGTCTTGTCTTAGAATAAGCCCAGTGGCATAAAGTGTGCTGGTCAGGGTTCCATGACCCTCAAGTAGCGCGTTAAGGGGCGGCAGAATATTTAGATCGGCCGACTTATTGTTCGCTGAATGAAATGAAATATCTTTATTACATGCTTTCTATTAGCTTCACCTGTATGTTTGTTTGTAACCGACTTCTTTGGGCGCGATTTTGACCCACTTTAAACGGCC